>PVKY010000514.1:0-46772 GCA_004027775.1 Bradypus variegatus
TCACACGCGCTCTCACACGGGCACTCGCTCACACGGGCGCTCGCTCACACGCGCTCTCGGTCACACGGGCACTCGCTCACACACGCTCTCACACAGGCACTCGCATGCATTCTTGCTTACACGTGCTCTCGCTCGCACATGCTGTCACACAGGCACTTGCTCACATGCGCTCTCACACGGGCACTCGCTCACACGCGCTCTCGCTCACACATGCTCTCACTCGGGCACTCGCTCAGACACGCTCTTGCTCACACATGCTCTCACACAGGCACTCACTCACACGCGCTCTCACACACACACTCTCGCTCACACGCACTGTCACACGCTTTCTCGCTCACACCCACTCGCTCACACTTAGATGGGACCTGACAGCTGGGGTGTGCCTGGTCCACATTTGGAGCCACCACGGGTTGTCAGGACCCTCGTGGGGCCATGCTCAGACCCCAGGCCCCTGGACTCCACTATCCTCAGCCTCATCTGGATTCACTTTTCCTCTCCAGACACCTCTTCTTTCTCTACTCTTTTGTCTGAAATAGTCTTCTTCTTAATAATCGTAGTGTTTTATGTTTAGTTAGTAGATGTGTTTTATTTTATTTTTATTTTCTTTAAATAATTACATTTAAGTTCTTTTTGTTTCATGCCCTAGAATTTTAAGTTTTTCTAATTTCTTAATTTTCTGTTGTTTTCTGTTTTGTTGTTTTGTTTTTATGTGCTGTATTTTCAGTGTTTTAACCAAACAGTTGTGGCTACTCATGTGAGGACTGCCTGCTAGGAGTTGGGGTTCTTGCCTTTGGAGGGCACTGTCCACCCCGGTGTTTAGGAGGTTGAGAGGTTTGCCTTTAGGTAAGTTGTGGCCAGGGGGAGTGTCCCGGGGGTAAGTGGTGGCCCTGCAGGTAACGAGAGCCAGAGGGATTTGGAGGTGTGGTTATACCAGAGAATTCCTGACAGTAATTACCAGGCAGACGAGAGCCAGCAGGAATCCAGTTGCCCCTGAGGTGTGGGCTCCCCCACAGGACCCCGCCTGGCCCTGCTGCTGGGGTGCCCTCCTCCACTCTCCTCTCCTGCCAGACACCGAGACAGGGCTGCGGAGGGTCACACGGGGCATCTGGGAGTTCTGTCTCCAAACGTAACTTTAAGCGAGGGTGGTAGACACAGCGAGGAGAGGCAGATCTCCCCTCAAATTGGGCATGAGCTGTAGAATCCAAGTCTGAATTGAAGCTGTGTCTTCAGAAGCACTTCCAGGGAAGTAGGGAATGGCTCTAGCGCAGCGTCCCGAGGCCGCACTCTCGCACTCGTCGTGGGGCTGACCCGTGCGCTGAGGACGCTTGCTGCCTCCCTGGCCTCTGCCGCCACCCCTCCCTGTGCTGATAACCAAAGCCCAGATGCTGCCAAATGCCTCCTGGGGTCAGGGTTGCCCCGGGTGAGAGCCCCTGCTGCACAGCCAGCTCAGAGCCTTGGAGGGAGCCAGAAGCCCACGTTCTGAAGGCATGCCACACGTCCCGAGCCCGAAAGACTCCCACTTTGCACAGGACACAGAGTTCAGAGCCCATTCTTGGGGCTGGGGTCACCTGGTGGTGGTGAAAGGCGGGCATAGGTGGGTCCCAGCTGTTCGTCCAGCTTCAGACCGAGGCCTGGGTGCCCTGAGTCAGCCCCTCCCTGGATGGTGCCCTCACTGTTACCAAGTCCCCCAGGAGCCTTGGCACTGGGAAAACCACATAGCCCGGCGCTGCGTCTGGCTTAGTGTGTGTGGGGGGGGCAGCGCTCTCTTGGGAGCCCGGCACGGCGGCCATCTGGGGTCATAGATGTCAATTAGGGAAGAGGTGTTGTTGCCACTTTGCAAAGGGCTGTTTTTATTGAGATTACCCAATCTTTTCATTAGAAAAGACCAGAAGAAGAGAATGTATGTGTTTTACGTCCCGTATTTGTTCAAATAGTGTTTCCCTTCCTAATGGAATTCTTAAGGTGAGCAGCTGATGGTAGTTTTTTAAAAAATCAAATATTTTTCCCCTGAATACTTGTTTCTGTCTCGCTCTATAAAAATGGAATTTCTGCTGATTTGCCTTTGCTGTGAGTCTTAGGGCTGAACCCTCCATGTACACTGAGCCGCGGCCCTCAGTGCCCCGCCACTGGGGAGACAGTGAGAGAGGCGCATGGGGTGCTACAGTTGGCCGCGCGGCCGAGCAGTGACAGTTCCCCATAGTCCGGCCTGACCCGCCTCCCTGGTGCCCGGCTGCGGCTTGTTTCTGACACACAGCAGGCTGCAAAGGGTTGTCCCACTGTGTCCATGTCACGATTGTCTCCATCACCCTCTGCCTCATCGCACTGTCTCATGGAAGGGCTAGGGTCAAAAGCCGCATTTCAAACTGCTTAATAAGGTGGCAGCTACTTCCGGAAGGCCATAGGCAGTGGCTGAACGAGCACAGCCTTTCCGTGAGCTGCCTGGAAGTGACTAGACCTGAAGGAATTAGCCTGACAGGTACCAGGCAGAGGAAGGTGTGTTTCGTTCTGGCTCCTTTGCAAGCAGCAAAGGGACTGAGCAGTGGGGCCTCAGATGGAGGCCACAGGCCCCTGCCGGCCCTTCCGGCACCTTCCCGGCTCCACGCTGCCACTCTGTGGCCACACCTGGAGCTCACGGGCAAAGGAAGCCGCGGCAACGAGTTCCCCGCTTCCCTGTGTTTGCTCCTAGTGCCCGCAAGACGAGATGTCCGAGTCGGGCCAGTCCTCGGCGGCCGCCACGCCCAGCACCACCGGCACCAAGTCCAACACGCCCACATCCTCCGTGCCCTCGGCGGCCGCCACGCCGCTGCGCGAGGACCTGCAGCCCCTGGGGGACGGCCCAGGCCCGAGGGACAGCAAGCGCCACAGCCGCAACATGGAGGTCCAGGTCACCCAGGAGATGCGCAACGTCAGCATCGGTGCGCAGCCCCGGCCAGGCTGCGCGCTCCGCAGGGGAGGTCGGGGCGAGCGGCGGCCCACAGCACAGGCTGTCGCTAGAGAAGAGGGGCGTGCCGGCGCAGGCGTCAGATGGTGGGCGGGACGGGACAGGGCTGACAGCCCCTCGGTCTTCAGGACAGACAGACCCCTGTGCCATCCTCCTCCAGCCCTGGGCCCCGGCAGCCCCAGGCTCTCCAGCCACACGGCCAGCACAGGCCCCCCGGGCTCCGCTCTGAGGGGCGGCCGTGGGTCGCAGAGGGAAGTCGCCAGGCTCTCGTCTGACGCCAGGTTCTACCATGTGCCCGCAGGGATGGGCAGCAGCGACGAGTGGTCGGACGTCCAGGACATCATCGACTCCACGCCCGAGCTGGACGTGTGCCAGGAGCCCCGCCCGGAGCGCAGCGGCTGCAGGTGCTCCCCGGCCCGCCTGGGGCCCTGGGCTGGGGCCGCTGAGGTGCCCTGCGCCCTCGCCCAGTGGGAGGGCCTGAGGGCTCAGACCCCACCCCCATCGCCTCCCTGGCGGAGCCGTGCTGCACCGCTGCGCCCCATGAGCGGGTGGGAGGGTCCGGGCGGGGGCAGGCAGTGGCGCCCGCTGACTCTGCCTCCTGGGGTGGGTGTCGTCCCCACAGCCCCACCCAAGGGATCGTGAACAAGGCCTTCGGCATCAACACCGACTCCCTGTTCCATGAGCTGTCCACCGCGGGCTCCGAGGCCATCGGGGACGTGGACGAGGGGGCCGACCTGCTAGGTAAAGACAGGCAGGCTCTGCCGCCGGCCCCGGGTCGCGCCTAGCTGTTGCTTTGTTGTGATGAGAGGAGTTTATACCCGCCGCAGCCGGGGCGTGTCTTACAGCCTTACGGAGATGTGCGTCGCCACCAGAGTCCCCGTTCACGTGTGCGCTTCGGTGGCGGCTAGTGTTTCTGCAGAGCTCTGCAGCCGTCACCACTGTGGCATCACAGAACACGTTCAACACCCCAAAAGAAGCCCAGTGCCCATTAGCTGCCATCCCCATCCCCTCTCTGACCCCCTCCCCTAGGCGGTATACTTCTAGGAACAATGTGGGGAGGCTGGCCGTTTTTCAGCTGTCTTGACTCGGGGGGAATGTGTGGGAGTCTCAGGGGCCCTCGGCAACATGGGCCCCCCTAGGACCCTCGGGTGGGCCTGAACGGCTGTGGGAGGCAGCATGGCTCAAGCCCAGGTCCGGTCCAGCTGGGAGTGGGGGTGGCCTCCTCTGGCCACATCCACCCAGGGGCCATGGTGCTGGGGGGCCAGTCTGCAGGCCTCAGTGCAGTGGCCGCTTAGGACGGGCACCTTCAGTGCGGGCCGTAAGCTCACCCCTCGGCCCATGTTCTGAGCGAGTGCTGAGAAGAGGCCTGTCTTCTGCAGAGCCTCCTGGCAGCCCACCTAGGTGGTGGGGGGCTTCCGAGGCTAAACATGCCTGTCTCACAGGGCAGTGGGGCAGCTGTGGTTTCTCGTGTTCCACTTCCCTCTCTCACCTCAGAGTCAGCGCAGTTCCTAACAGGGAGGGTGCGTCCCCCTGCCGAGGCTCGGAGGGAGCCCCTAGCTGCCTCAGTTGTACCTGGGGGAATCTTCTGGGTGCTGGCCATTCTGCCTCTGGGATCTTCGAGGGTGTCTTCCACCTCATGATCAGTGCTCGAGGCACAGCTGTCTCGCGTCCCAGAGTTTTTATTGCCAGACTTTCTGCTAGTGTCATCCCCACCGATGAACACGAGGGCCTGTTGCCATGTGGGCCTCGGAGTGTCCCGAGGTGTCGGGGCTTCACTCTCAGCCCCTGCTGCAAAGGACAGGGCAGCTGCTGGACCCTTCAGCCTGGCATCTTGCGGCTTCTCCAGCCCCCCGGGCATGTGTCTCTGCTGCTTCCCTCATTGGACTGACTGACTGACTCTCGCCATCACGGGTGTCCAGCGTCAGCCTTGCCTCTTGCCTGAAGTCAAATTCTTTTCCATCAGGCATGAATAAAAAGTAACAACCCCTCCCCAATAAAGGCAGGGTATACTTTAATAGAACATTTTCTTGTGTGTTTGGTTAAATATATACATAAAAATACACAAAAACTATTAACATGCAGAAAAATTCTCCTAATCCGGTACAGTCACTGTCAAGATTGTGACCTCATCCCTCCCGCTCTCCCGAGCATATCCGTGTGATTCGCTATGTTCCATTTCCCAGCATTGCTTTATTTTTGGAAAAGTGATGTGTTTTTGTAATATTGAAATAATACTGGAAAGCCCAAGAAAAGAATAAAAGCCAAAGAAACGCTATCATGATCTTTCCACCATCGTGGACACGGCTCCCGAGGAGCTGCCGGGGCCCACGGGGTGGGGCAGGGCCGAGTGTCTCGTCTGTCCTCTTGACCGCGGGTGACACGGACAGCTTCTCAACCAGGAAAACCGCGTCGTAAAATCTGAACTTCGGTTTCCTTTGCGGGCCTAGAAATGTCTGTGTGCTGTAAATGACGGACTATGTTTTCTTTTGTTTCTGATTTTTGCCATTATGAATCCTGCTGCATAGATTTCTCTGGGCATAAACATTTGCCACATCTCTGGCAATTTCCTTAGGATAGAGTCTAGACATGCAGAGCAGACGGGGGGGGCGTCTGTGGGGCTCCCGCTCAGCCCATGCCCCCCGTGGCGTGCAGAGAGGCCCCTCGTGTCAGGGCACTCCGAGTCCCGCTGGGGAGAGTGAGAACAGTCGTGGAATCGCAGGGTGACAGGGCCGTGGTGGGCATCTGCCCGCAGCAGGGCTCACAGGATCTACCTGCCACTGGGTGGGGAGGAGAGCGTGCCAGGCCGCAGCGTCTGCACAGACAGGCCCAGGAGCTTGTCCCGAGAGGCCCTGACGGTGCCGGGCACTGGGGGTGCCACAGGACTCAGCAGGCCAGCGGCTCCTGAGTTTTTGAGGCTTGTGTTAAAAGCCTTCTCCTGGGAGAGTGCACATGCCTGGGAAACTCCGCCCGCCCTTGCCCACTCCTCTTGGCTGCAGGAGCCCTCAAGGGCCGTGGCGAAGTCTGGGTGCTTTCAGGGGCAGTCCCAGCAGCCAGGGGTGGACGTGGAATGTCGGGGAGGGGCAGGTGGGGTGGGCGCCGCCGCAAGCCTCTGCAGCCTGCGTGTGGTGCCAGCACTGCAGGCAGCCCCTTTCATGGGGGCGCTGCCGGGCAACAAAGCCAGGACCAGGCAGCCGGACCCCAGGCGGCAGCCCCGCCGGGCCGCCAGCCACACTGTTTTGTAAACACCTTCATCGAGCTAGAATTTGTGCACCACACAGCTCAGCCATTCTAAGTGTGCAATGCAACGGCCTTGTGTGTAGTCACAGTTGTGTAAACAGCACACAATTAATTTCAGAGCATTTCATTGCCCCCAAAAGAAGTCCTGTGCCCATTAGCATCATCCCACCCCCCTGATGGCTATGGATCTGCTTTCTGTCTCTGGGTGTGCCTGTTCTGGAATCTTCCATGAGTGGAATCCTACAGCCTCCGACCTTTTACGTCCGGCCTCTCTCACGCGGCGTGCGGTCTTCAGGGTACACCGTGGTGCAGCGCGTGCCGTGCTTCGTTCCTTCTGACGGCTGCCGTGTTCTGTGTGGGTGGACCATGCCTTATTCACCTGGTCATCCACCGACAGGCGCTGCGGTGGCCTCCACCTTTCAGGCTGTTGTGACTTGTGCTGCTGCCACCCATGTGCCCCCTCGCGACTCAAGCGGGGCTGTGGGACAGACGCGCTTCCTGTCAGGGTGGCTGGATGTCCGGCTGCCGGTGATTCCGCCGCGTTGGCTGTGGTGCCGACAGGCCACCCGGCGGATGGAGCCGTCCTCACTGCGGCACCCACTTTGTGCAGTGCTGGTGGCAGCCCTGTTCTCTCGGGCCACCCTCCGCGTCTGCTCTGCCACGGAGCCCTCAGGGCTCTCGGGCCCCGTTCAGGCAGCGCCACTCCAAGTGTCGCTTCCCTTCAGAACCTCCACAGCAGTGGCGGGAAGGAGAAGCAGAGAACCAGATGCGGTGCGTTGGTGCATTTACCTCACAGACCCTGTTAACAGAAGCAGCAGCTGAAGATGGGCTCTCGGAACTCACCAGAAACAGTGGGGCTCTGGGGAGGGGGAGCCGCCCAATGGGCCCACCGGGATTCCTGAAGGGGGTGAATGCCACAGAATAGAGAGTGTTCACCATGACCTCCAAAGAGGTGGCCATGTCTTCCCTGGGAGGAGACTGGCACCCTGGGCGGCAGTGGTGGACAGAAGGGACACGTGGCAGGATGGCGGCCAGCCTAGGTTGAAGCGAGACCCTCCTCTCAGCGCTGGGCCGTCCTGGAGTCCTGGCAGAGCGTGCTGACGGAGGCTGGCAGCGGGGAGTGCAGGACAGGCCCCGCCTCGGCACCAGCTGCGGCTGTGGGGTGTGAACGTGGTGCGGTGCTCCCGGGCCGGGCGCCACGTCCTCTGCTCTGATCACCTCCTGGGGCCACCCACACTCAGCATCCAGCTGTTAGGGTAAGCGCGTCCCTGGGGCACATCCCTGAATGGGAGCTGCATGGCCGTCGAGCAGGAAAGAGACTGGAAACGTGGGTCTGTGTTCTAGTCCCAGTTTTGCGACAGCCCCCCACCGTGAGAAGACGCTGTCATTTCGGTAATGCACCTTGCCCTGCACGCTCCGAGCTGCTGCTCGAGACTGTCACGTGGCTGACCGCAGCCCGCCCAGCACACTGGCGGCTCAGCTCGCAGCTGCAGGCACCTGGCGGCGCTGGGACTGACCCCCACGTGGTGCGGGAGGGAAAGGAGCCTGTTAGGCGAGCAGCCCGAGACCACACCGCGGGGCAGTGGGCCCCAACCTCCGGGATCTCCGGCACGGGGGCTGCCGCCCCTCGACTCCGCCTCCTGCTCCCTGCGAGGCCCACAGCAGCCCTGGGTCATTCGGTTAGAAGCTGAACTTCAGACCCTTCTCATCTCAAAGTGGATGTCTGCACTCCTCTGCTCCACGCGGGAAGCAGGGGCGGACCCCAGCCCAGCAGTGACCGGAACCATCACATCTAAGAAGAGCCTTGAGGAACAGACACACCTATGCAAAGAGAATGGGAAACTTAATCAAAGGACAGAAAAGAAGAAGCCTCAAGTAAATAGAAAAATGTCACACATCCCTGGATGTAAAGATCATGTGGTGTGAAGCTGTCGGATGACGTCGCAAACCATCCATTGTTGTCGTGAGTCCAAGGATTTGGAATTGGCCAGGAGCGGCAGTGTCACCGGGGCTGCTGGGACAGCTCCGACGGGTTGCCTGGTTAAGGAAACCCCTCTCGCGGGGGGCACCAGGAGGGCAGAGAAGGGCCTGGGGTCTGGGGCTCTGGCCAGCAGGGCACGGGTCTGTAGGTCAGAGGTCCCTGTGGGCACAGTGGCTCAGCATCAAACGACTGGCCCATAGTGGCAGTTGCTGGCCGCAGTTCCAGGGCGTATGCAAAGCAGATGGGCTCTACATGGCTACAGGTGCCTTATTTGGCTGTCTTAAGGCAAGCGGGTATGCCATGAAGAAGTGAAGGACACACGGGGCCAACACCCAGGGGCCACCTCGGCCCTCCTATGTGACAGTTAGCCACATAAATTCATTCAGGATCCAGGAAAACCCCAGCAGACTATTTTTCCCTGGAACTTTATGAATTGATTCTAAAGTTCTTCCAGAAGCACAAGTGTGTGAGAACAGCCCTGCACTTTTTGAAAAAGTGCCAGGTTGCAGGTGCCTAGGGGCGAGTAGGCGGGGGCAGGCCATGGAGGCCACCTCGGGTGGACAGGTGTGGCGCACAGCCCCGGCACTGAGACACACACCTGCAGAGGGACGTGCAGCACAGCACTCTGCATGTACAAACTTACAGGTGCCCCGAGCAGCCACTGAAGGGCTGAGTGTGCGACACAGGGCACACTGTGGGAGGCACAGCCTGGCGAGGGCCGTGGGCCTGCCTGGGGGGTTGGTGATGACAGCGTGGTCCCATTTTTGTTTCTTAATAACTGATGGCCATCCAGAAAGAGGTCTGAGGAAGGACATAAAATGCTGACGGTGGTTGCTCTGGGAAGTGGAGATGAGAGAGGACACCCACTTCCTGTTTTGTACACTTTTTTGTCATTTGAAGTGTTATGACATATGTACTTTGTAATTTAAGTCAAGTGGCTTCCTGATACCATTTTCCCTTCCACATGAACTGAATCAAGTGGAACCAGTATTGTTTCATCCATTTCCCATTTTTCTCACGAGTCTCCGCTGTGCAGAAGAAAGAGGCCAGGACCCCGGGGGGCCGCAAGCCCCTGGACCCTCCCCAGGCCCTGCCCCCCGCCCTCTGCCTCTGCTGGTTTTGCCTTCTCTGCTCACTTTTTACCGCCCTTCACCTGAAGCCTTGCCCTTCCCTTTACGAGCCCCCTGATCAGAGGATGCAGGAATCCAGGTCGGCGCTGCCCTGGTCACCCCCCATGGGGGCGCGTTCCTGGGGAGGAGCGAGCTGGAGGGCCTGGCAAGCCCAGCTCATTCACTCAGTTCCTGTGAGGCTGGAGACCTCCACAGGGCTTTGCTGGGCACACATGTACACGTCTGCACATGCCACATGCACACACATACCACAGACAGCATGCACCACATGCACACATGCAGAGCACGTATGTGCATACAAAATATACCCACACATGCATGTACCCCAGTCACGCACACACCACATACACTGACACACTGTACACCACCCCCTGCACATGGGCGCACACATGCTTCCCTTTACAAGCCTAAATTGTCGGGTCTGCGGCGGCTAGCCTCCTGATGGGCAGATGGCAGAACAGAGGGGCAGGGCGAGTGGGTTTTGGAATCAGAAAACTATTTTGGGATGCCTTGGGCACAGAAGGGCACTGTGCCACAGCCCCTTCCCCTGGCCAAATCATTGTTGCTTTTCTTAAATGAGAACGTCTTTATTTGTTGGTTCCAGTCACCAACTGACCTTTGTCCACTTCCTTTCCCCTATCTCTGTGCTTCGCTGGACCTGGCCCCAGGGGAGTTCTCAGGTATGCATTTCTCCCTGTTTGTCTTGGTTTTGGGACCCCTCTTCCCCACGTGGAGCCCAGGTAGAGGGGCCTGCCCTTGGACCCCTGTCGCCACCCCTCTCCCGGCTTCTGCCTGGCTGCCCGGGCCGGCCTCAGCCTCTGCAGCAGGCCTGCTTCCGCTCACTGGCCTCCCACTGCGTGACAGCTTACGCCAGCGTGCCTGCCCGCCCTCAGAGAACAGCCTTGGGTCTGAGGGCACTGAGGGCCCCCAGGGCATTTCCTCAGGTCCTTGGGGCCACTAGAAATGCCCAGCTGGTCGGCAGATAATGGCTCAGGGCCAGGCCTGCAGCCCTCTCCCCACCCTGCCAGAGGCACCCCAGAAATCAGGGATCCCATGTGGGTCCCACGCGGCGCAGCTCAGGACCCGGCTCCAGGCCCCCCTCCTGCCCTGCAGCCTGCACCCCTGCCCCTCCTAGCCCTGGCCCAGGGTTTTGTCATGAGACGGGAGCTGCGTTTCTAGCAGACACCTGGGCTTTTACTCACCGCACATGTGCTTTTGGCTTCATAGTCTTGGGGCAACCCCAAGGATAACATCCTGGACATTTCCAGAAGGTGTAGCTGGCTGCTCCTGCCCTGCTGACCCCCACCTGTGCCACCCCCTCACCCTGTGAGAAGTAGCCCTCGAACCCCTGCCCCACCCTGCTGTTTATGATGGGCTTAACACGCTTGTTTTTTCTCCCCCCCTCTCTCCCGCCCTCCCTGGCTGCCCCCTCCTGTGGGACCGGGACGGCTCCCATAGTGTGCGGTGACTTCTTTGGTAAGGCAAAGGCCACCTTTCAGTCTGCGCTTGCCCTGTTTCTGGCTCCTCTCTACCCAACATCTCGTCACGCTTCATGAGCTGTTTGCTTTGTCCTGCATGGTGGGGGGGGGGGTCGGTGAGGGCTGCAGGCTCCTGGGGGGCAGGCCGGGGCGAGGCGAACTCTCTACTCTGGGCCTGTGCTTGGCCCGGCAGCCACCCCAACCCTTGGCCCGCAGGCGGCCATCAGGACTGGCCAGGCCAGTGGGCAGACTGCAGACAGGCTGAGGGGGCGGCCTCTGGCCTCTGGGAGCCCCCAGAAGCTTGGCTCAGGCCTGCGCAGGCCTCCCCCAAAGCCTGCCTGGGGTGGTCCTGTTGCCTGCTGAATCAGCCCAAGGGGGTCAAAGCAGAGCCGGCAGGCAGGGGGCCTCAGACCAAGCATGCAGTGTGCACACACGTGTGTGCAGGTGTGTGAGCGCAGGAGTGTGTACACCTGTGTGCATGTGACAGCATATGTGCTAGTGAGCGTTGCGCATGTGTGTGCAGGTGCGTGCACGTGTGCCTGGGACATGTGTTTTCACATGCGAGTGTGCATGTGTGAGCATGTTTGTGTATGTGAGCACATGCGTGGATAAGTGTTTATGTGGGTGCCTTTTTTGGTTTACGGTCACCTTGAAAAGCAGAGGGGAGCAGGAGGGAGTGGCAGGCTTTCCTTCGATTCCGGAGCATGTGCCATGTGGGCTTTGTGACGTGCGTAGAGAGTTCGGTCTGTGGGGCCTGCTTTGGGATCTGGTCAGCAGAGGACATGTGTCAGCCCCCCAGGACTGGCACCGGGGCCTCTGGCCTCTCTTCCGTCCCCTCCTCTGCCTGCCCTGCCGCCTGCTGCAGGGGCGAAGGGTGCTGGCCTCAGCCAGGGCCGCCAGGGCCACATCCCCCGACGGAGGAACGCGCCTGCCCTCAGGGCCACCCATCTTCTCTGTGGTCTCTTCAGCTCCCACCTCCCTTCCCTGAAGGGGCCTCTGAGAAGTCTCTGCTGCATGCCGGACCACGAGGCCACAGTGCGGGGGTGCTGGGCGGGGGTCAGGGAGGCACAGGTCTGCCCATTGCGTATCAGTGGAGAGCCCTGAGACACGCCCCACCCTGGCCAGGAGAGCTGCTGTGCCCTCTAGGGTCTGCGGGGACCCTGCTCAGGGCCCCGTGAGGCCCACCTGGGACCCCCTGGGGGCCACATGCCACACAGCTCCCAGGCCCAGGTGAGAGCCCCATGCCTCTTGTTTCAGGAATGGGCAAAGAAGTGGGGAATCTGCTGCTGGAAAACTCACAGCTTCTGGAAACCAAGTAAGAACACCCCCCACCCCGCCCCTCCTTGCCGGTCCCCTGGGGAGGGCCTGGCCCACGGGGCGAGCCGTGCTGGGGCCCCTGTGTTCCTCAAGGCTGTCTTCTCTCTAGCCAAGGAACTCAGGAGCAAGATTCTTGAGAAATTTCTTTAGAAAGCTCCTAAGGCCACTTCAACCAGGACAATTATGTAGTTCAGTGTCCACGTCAAGCCACTTGGAGCAAGAAGCACCCTTCACAACCGCACTGGGCACAGGGGTGCAGCGTGACACCTGGGCAATCCAGGACGCAGGCTCCCCAACCAGGACAGGGCTCTCCTGTCCCTCAACTGGGACTTGCACCTTCTCAGATATACGGGCCCGGATGACACCTCGTCTCTCTTTCCAAAGAAATGCTTTGAATGTGGTGAAGAATGACCTGATCGCCAAGGTTGACCAGCTGTCCGGGGAGCAGGAGGTGCTCAAGGGGGAGCTGGAGGCCACCAAGCAGGCCAGAGTCAAGCTGGAAAACCGCATCAAGGAGCTGGAGGAGGAGCTTAAAAAGTGAGGGCGCGGCCCAGGATGGCTTGGAAGGCGCCGTCACACGGCTCGGAGGCCCCGCCCAGGCTCTCCAGGCAGCAGCCCCTGAGCCGGCCTCCGAGCCGGCTGCCAAGGGCCCCTTGCTTCCGTGGGGGCCACAGATGGCGGGTGCTGCCCGAGTGCACTCTCTCGGAGTGCAGGGCAGGGATTGGCAGCTACCATTGCGTTCCACTAAGTTCCCTTCAGGAAGCGGAGCGTGAGGGCCCCTGGGGTGCCCAGTACCTGCACCCACCACTGCTGCCTGCGCCCTGGCTGCCGCGCAGGGTTCCAGGCCCACCTGCCGCTTTCCAGCACTTTCCCTGGGGGGCCTGCTGCCAGCCTTGCCCATCTTGGCTCCCCTGGAGGCGTTGGCTCTGTGCAGGGGGCAGGAGGTGTGAGGAGGCTCCCAGCCCTGCAGGAAGGGGGACCTGCTTTGCTCCCTGCTGACAGCAGCCACCTGGGTCACAGACCCTCTTCCTTGACCTAAGCCCGCCAGAACCGACACTGGGGTTCGGGACCTGAGGCAGGGGGGACGGTATGCCTGGGGGGTGGGCAGGAGTATTCAGGGCCCAGCCCCTGTGGGGACGCCAAGGCCTGTGGAGCACATAGACACAGCCCCAGCCGGGGCTGGCGGGCCTCAGTGTTCCCTCCCCACGTCACAGAGTGAAGTCCGAGGCCATCATAGCCCGACGCGAGCCCAAAGAAGAGGTGGAGGATGTAAGCAGCTATCTCTGTACAGAACTGGTACAGTTCACTCTTCACGTGCCTGGGGCTGGGGGGTAGGGGGTGGGCTGCCTGGGACATGCTGGCTCTTTGGGGACCAGGGACCACTCGCCCTCCTGGGGGACATCTTCCCTCTCCAGCTGCATGACCTCACCCTGGCCCTGTGACCCCCAGAGAGTCACAGTGTGGGAAATTTCTCACGGCACGACATCCCCGCCCCTGCCCGGGTCCTGTGCAGCCCTTCCGTGTGGCCGCGACTCACGGGGGCTCCCAAGGGCCCACCCACTCAGTGGGGTCATGGCGCGGGCCACACACACACGACACACCTTCATGCACATGCCAGCGCCCCTGCAAACACACACCTCATGCACAACCCCACAAACATCCCAGCACTGACGCTGCACGCATAGCCTGACACACCCCTGCGCACACGTACACACATGTCGTGCATGCACCCCTTGAACGGTCACCCCAATACGCTCCAATATGCCCCCTGCACGCACACCTTGGCATACTCCCTACACACACCCCAATGCATCTTTTGCATGCACACCCATACATGCCCTGCACACACACCCATACACACCTTGCACACACACCCATGCACACCCTACACAGACACCCATACACGCCCTGCACACACACCCATGCACACCCTGCACACACACCCATACACGCCCTGCACACACACCCATACATTCCCTGCACACACACCCATGCACACCCTGCACAGACACCCATACATGCCCTGCACACACACCCATGCACGCCCTGCACAGACACCCATACACGCCCTGCACACACACCCATGCACACCCTACACACACACCCATACATGCCTTGCACACACATACATAGTCACCCTGCACACACACCCATATATGCTGTGCACACATGCACCCTGCCTTGCGGTGGACTGAGATGATCAGGTGGCTGTCCCCACCACCCCTGCTGCTGGGGACCCAGGGTCCTGAGTCCTAGCAACAGTGGCCTCGCCCCTCTGCTCTGTGGGGTGCCTTCTGCCCAGGAGTGTCCCTGGGCCTGGCCATATGTGGGGGTAGGGTCTCCCAGGGACTTTTCCACTGCAGGACTCTGGCCACTTGCCCCCAGAATTGAGCTGGCCTGAGTACTGCCCCCCAGCACTCTCGCAGAGCCAGACTAGCCTTCTTCAAGGCCAGGACCAGGCCGCGGTTCTGGAATCCCCCTGGGAGCCCTGTTCCTCGGGTGGCTCCCAGCGGCCAGGGTGCGGAGGTCTGCTCCTGCCTCTCGCCGGACCAGTTATCCCAGGCGTATGACCAAGCTGACAGAGACTTTGCACTCAGTGCCCCCCGGGCCAGGGCTCACCAGTACGCAGCCTCCTGGTTTGAGCCTGGGACGCCCCGTGCAGAGGGCTGGGCTGGCAATGGCCACCCTTCTGGCCCTCGCTCCCGGGCCAGGGTGCTCTGCGGGGGGAGGCCTGGCCCCCGGGAGCTTGCAGACGGCCACGCACCCCCAGCCCTGGCCCTTCCCCTGCAGCCTGGGCCCCGCCCGCCTGCCAGCCCCCGCCTGAGGCCTTTGGGACTGGCCCTTCTTTTTGCCCAGGGAGTTCAGGGACTTATAGGAACTGCCCCCTGGGTGTGCCCCTCAAGTGTCTCGTGTGACACTGGAGAGAAGCAGCCCGAGTGGTGAGAGGGAGAGCCGGACATCCCCCTAGCTGGCTTGGCTGAGGTTTGGGGTGCTACTTGGCTTCCTGCTGCTCCGAGGCCTGCCTGGTCCCCAGGGCCCCCTGACCGCGGCTGAGCGGCGGCGCCTCCCCTGCAGGACAGCGTCCCCATGACCCAGCGCCGGCGCTTCACACGGGTGGAGATGGCCCGCGTGCTCATGGAGCGCAACCAGTACAAGGAGCGGTTGATGGAGCTGCAGGAGGCTGTGCGGTGGACTGAGATGATCAGGTGGCCATCCCCACCGCCCCCTGCTGCCAGGGACCCATGGGCCTGAGCTGGGCGGGTCCTTCCTGACGGCCCCATGGCCTAGGGGTAGCAGAGGGGCATCTCTCGGAAGGAGGGGGCTGGGCCTCCAGCTACCAGGGAGTCTTCTGGGAAGTGCCGGGAGACACCCACAGGGGCCCTTTCCCCACGGTGCCCCTTTGAGAGGGGCTTCCCCTCCAGCCGGGCCCAGGCCCCATACAGGGGCGGCCAGAGGTGGCCAGGTGGGACACAGGCCAACATGGCACCCTCCCTGTGTCACCCACAGAGCCTCCCGAGAACACCCGTCTGTGCAGGAGAAGAAGAAGTCGACCATCTGGCAGTTGTGAGTCCTGGGGGTGCCAGGAAGACATAGCCGGACGGAGATGGGGGGCCCGGCTCCAAGCCCGGCTGCGCCCTCACCCACCCGCCCTATGCCTGCTGGCAGCTTCAGCCGCCTCTTCAGCTCTTCGTCCAGCCCTCCGCCCGCCAAGCGCGCCTACCCTGCCGTCAACATCCACTACAAGTCGCCCACCGCGGCCGGCTTCAGCCAGCGCCGTGGCCATGCTAGGTGCCAGGGCTCGGCCGGCAGCCGCCCCCTCGAGTTCTTTCCCGACGAGTGAGTGGCCCCCTGCCTGCTCCTCTGAGCCACGTCTTCTCAGGGACCCCCCACCCCATGCGCAGCGCTGCGGGGGGCGGTGCCCAGGGAGGAAAGCTCTTCCGCATCGCCACGCATCCCCGGTGGGAGCGGTGAGCCATGCTCTTGGCTTGTGGGGTCCCCCAGGCTGAGCTCTGGCCGCAGCAAGGGGCCCCATCAGACCCACAGAGCCCGGCCGTGCCCCTGCCCCGGGACGCACAGCTCCGAGGATGCCCCTGCAGGGCTGGCTTCCTTCCTGGGGTCAGTTCTGTTGGGAAGGGCGGTGGGCTGGGAGTCAGCGATGGGGGTGGGGAGGGTGCTCAATGTTGGCTCCAGAGCAGGATGGGGCCCTCTGTACCTGTGTGGGGAGCCTGCAGGAGTTTCCCCTGGGTGGGGTCCTTGCCAGCTGAGCTTTGGTGATGATGACAATGGGATCAGGCCTTTTGGCCTCTGAGTCCCACCCATGACCTTGGCCCCTCCCACTGGGTGCCTGGCCAAGGGAGGAGGGGTCTCGTGCTGCAGGTCCCCCAGAGCCCTGCCCACAGCTCCTCCCCGCTGCTCACCATGACCGCCGTCCCCCTCAGCGACTGCACGTCCTCTGTGCGGCGGGAGCAGAAGCGCGAGCAGTACCGCCAGGTCCGTGAGCACGTGCGCAATGACGACGGGCGGCTACAGGCCTGTGGCTGGAGCCTGCCGGCCAAGTACAAGCAGGTGAGTGCAGCTGCAGGGGGCGGGGGGGCGCTCCATGCTCCTCCACCCGGCACCCTCCTCCCCCCGTGCCCCTACACGCCCCCACCCTGTGCGCTGCCCCAGCGCCTCCACCTTGTTGCAGCTGAGCCCCAACGGGGGCCAGGAAGACACGCGCGTGAAGAACGTGCCGGTGCCCGTGTACTGCCGCCCCCTGGTGGAGAAGGACCCCACCATGAAGGTGAGGCCGCAGCCCCCTCGGGCCGGGCGGAGACAGGGTCCTGCTGGGGAGCCGAGACCGGGGCATGTGGGGAGCCCCAGGCCAGCCCCGGCAGCCCCAGCATTGGCTGGCACAGCCAGCTGCCACCCTCACCTTCGTACCCCCAAAGCTGCAAGGGTCCTGACCAGCCCATGTGTGCCGGCGGCCAGGTGGAGGGGAGGGTGAGGGACCCCTTCCCCAGGATGCAGGGGTGGCCCAGCGGCCTGAGCCGGGCCCACTCGGAGCCGCCGCAGGTCCAGGGCGTCCTGCTGGGGCGCTGAGGCCCGGTTCCCGCAGCTGTGGTGCGCCGCGGGGGTCAACCTGAGCGGGTGGAGACGGAGCGAGGAGGATCCTGCGAACGGAGCCAAGCCCGCGCCCGGCCGCGACCCTCTGACCTGCGACCGGGAAGTGGAAGGCGAGGCCAGGAGCAGCCACGCGTCTCCGGAGAGGAAGGTCAGAGTGCAGCGAGCGGCCCGGCGGCCCCAGGCCAGAGTCTCTGCCGTCCTCCTCCCATGCACGGCCCTGTTGGGGGGCAGAGGTCGGGGACCTGTAGGGTCTGGGTGAGGCAGCCGGCAGCCAGGAGCTAGGAGGCCCCTTCTGGGGACCTTTTCCCTTGGAGCCCTGGCTGGGAGCACTCGCCCTGCCCACCGCTGCCGCCTCGGGTCTCTGCAGGCGGATGGGCCGGGCTGCTTCCCCTGTGCACGGGGCACGTTGCCAACGCCCCAGGGGTCTGGGTGCAAAGGCCTCGTCATCCCCCACATCTCTGGGTGGGCAAGCTGGCCTCTGCGAACGAGGCTGTGTGTGAGTCAGCCACACCGGATGCCCTCCTGCTCGGGGGAGGCAGCCATGCCCCTCAGGCCGCTGCCAAGGCCAGGCGCTAAGATTCTGGGAAAGGCGCCACAGCCCCGCGCTGCTGCTGGGGCGGCCGTGAGCCCAGGCACCAGCCCTGGTCTCCTCGGGCTCTTAGGCCAAGGAGCTCCAGGGGATGGACGCCACGTCCAGCCGGGTCTGGGTCCTCACCAGCACCCTGACCACCAGCAAAGTGGTGATCGTCGACGCCAACCAGCCGGGCACGGTCGTGGACCAGTTCACTGTCTGCAACGCCCATGTCCTGTGCGTCTCCAGTGTCCCTGGTGAGCTGCCACGGGCTGGGGGGTCTGGGATGCAGCACAGCTGCCACAAGACATCCTGAGGACTCACAAGACTGTGGGGCAGGAGTGGACAGTGGGAGGCTCCACCCAGAACGGGGCAAGCCCCAGGGCCATGTGTGCAGCTGCTGGGTGAGGCCACAGGCTGGGGCACTGAGTCCCCGAGCAGTTTGGAACACCAGTCAGATGCAGTAAGGAACCACTGCTCTGTGCTGGGTGCCCAGCCTCCAGGGGCCCCCACCCACTGCCCGGCTGCCGCTGGGGAGGCAGTGCGTGGCTGCGGGGGTCGGCTGGGCCTGCCGGCCCCAAGGAGAGGAGGGTGGGAGGACCCCTGCCAGGGCTCAGGTGGGGACAGTGGGGCCATTTGGGGCCATCGGCAGGGTTGGCCCTGAGTTCCTTGGAGCTCCCAGTTCTGTCATGTGGTCACAAGTTATTTTTTCCTAGAATCTGGGGTCTCAGTACCCCGTTCCATTCAGCGGAGGCCATCCCCCTAGAGGACGGCCGGGTGCCGTGTGCCCTGGTTGGCCCGTCTGTGGGAAGAGCCAGCAGGAGACCCCATCCCACCCCCGCCCCCGCCTGGCCATGCCAGCTCCTGGCGGGAACTGATGGCCGCGGATCTCTCCTCCCAGCGGCCAGCAACAGCGACTACCCTCCCGGCGAGATCTTCCTGGACAGCGACGTCAACCCCGAAGATGCAGGTGCAGACGGCATGCTGGCTGGCATCACACTGGTGGGCTGTGCCAGTCGCTGTAACGTGCCACGCAGCAACTGCTCCTCCCGGGGGGACACCCCAGTGCTGGACAAGGGGCAGGGTGAGTCCTGGAGCCCCTGTTGGCCGCTCGTTCCGGGCCCTCATTTCCGGCCCTCTGCCCAGCACTAGCTCAACCCCTCTCCCACAGGGGAGGTAGCTGCTGTCGGCAACGGGAAGGTCAACCTATCCCAGTCCGCGGAGGAAGCCACGGAGGCCACCGAGGTGCCAGACCCGGGCCCCAGTGAGCCTGAAGCAGCCACGGTGCAGCCAGGGCCCCTCACGGAGCATGTCTTCACGGACCCGGCACCCACCTCACCGTCCAGCACCCAGCCTGCCAGGTGAGCCTCTCGGCCCAGGCAGAGATGGGGGAGGGGAGGGGAGGAGTGCAGGGGTCCCTGCCTGGCCCAGCCTGTGAGGGCCAGACCCCTCCTCCCGCGGCAGGCTCTTCCCCGCGGTGGGGGAGGTTGGGGCTGGGAGGGCCACCCTGGAGCCACCCACCTTCCTGCAGCGAGAGCGAGCCGGATGCCGACGCCCGCGGGGCACAGCCCGAGCCGGAGCCCAGCGCGGACCCCGCAGGGACGTGCAGCAGCGCGGCGCCCACCATGTGGCTGGGAGCCCAGAACGGATGGTAGGCGGGCAACGCACAGGGGTGCAGGGCCTCGTTCGGGAGGTGGGTGGGCAGCAGGGCGAGCCCCTCACCCCGCGCCCCTCCGCAGGCTCTACGTGCACTCGGCCGTCGCCAACTGGAAGAAGTGCCTGCACTCCATCAAGCTGAAGGACTCGGTCCTGAGCCTGGTGTACGTGCCACCTCGGCCGGGGGCGCGGGAGGGCGCGGGTCAGCCTGGGCGGGACCGCAGGGGCGCCGGCGTCTGAGCGGGACTCGCGTTGCAGGCACGTGAAGGGCCGTGTGCTGGTGGCGCTGGCCGATGGGACCCTGGCCATCTTCCACCGAGGCGAAGGTGAGCGTGGTGGCGGGGGCGGGCGGGCGCTCGGCCCTCAGCTCCAGGGCCAGGCCGAGCAGGGTGCGGGTCCCTTGTAGACAGCCAGTGGGACCTGAGCAACCACCACCTGATGGGCCTGGGCCACCCGCACCACTCGATCCGCTGCATGGCCGTGGTGCACGACCGCGTGTGGTGCGGCTACAAGAACAAGGTGCACGTGATCCAGCCCAAGACCATGCAGATCGAGGCAAGCGCGGGCGCGGCGGGGCGGGCGGCGGGGGCGGGGCGCGCGCGGGGCCGCTGCTGCCGCTGCCCTTCGGGGCAGAAGCCCCTGCGACCCCTGGGCCGGCCCGGGCAGGTGGGAGCAAAGCAGGCGCTCGAGAAGCTGGAGAGCGAGCTGGGGTCCCCTGGGCATCGGGGTCCCCACCCCCTGATGGGCCGCGACGGCCCCACAGAAGTCCTTTGATGCCCACCCGCGGAGGGAGAGCCAGGTGCGGCAGCTGGCGTGGGTCGGCGACGGGGTGTGGGTGTCCATCCGCCTGGACTCCACCCTGCGGCTCTACCACGCCCACACCCACCAGCACCTGCAGGACGTGGACATCGAGCCCTACGTCAGCAAGATGCTGGGTGAGGGGCGGGCCGGGACGGGGCACACCTGCGGGGGCGGGGCTGCGGGCCGGGGCGGGGCGGGGCGCACCTGCCGGCCTTGCGCCTCGCTGACGCCGGCCGGCCCCGGCCCGCCCCCAGGCACCGGCAAGCTGGGCTTCTCCTTCGTGCGCATCACCGCCCTGCTCATCGCGGGCAGCCGCCTGTGGGTGGGCACCGGCAATGGTGTCGTCATCTCCATCCCGCTGACCGAGAGTGAGTGCCACCTGCCCCTGCCCACCATCCCCGGGGCAGAGCGCCCGTCAGCCTCCCCCGGAGCCCGGGATGGGGGGTTGCTGCTGGCCGGGCCACCCAGTGTGCCCCTGCTGACAGGTGCCTCTGTCTCCCCAGCCGTGGTCCTGCACCGAGGCCAGCTCCTGGGGCTCCGAGGTAACGCCACCACTTCCGGGTGATCTGAAAGAAGCTGGCCCGGCCTGGCCTCACCTGCCCTGCCCACCGGGCCCTCCCCGGGGATGCAGCTCTGATCTCTGTTTCTAGCCAACAAGACATCCCCCACGTCCGGGGAGGGCGCCCGCCCTGGCGGCGTCATCCATGTATACGGTGACGACAGCAGTGACAAGTCGGCCAGCAGCTTCATCCCCTACTGCTCCATGGCCCAGGCCCAGCTCTGCTTCCACGGGCACCGGGACGCCGTCAAGTTCTTCGTCTCCGTGCCAGGTGGGGCTGTGGTCCGCACCCGCAGGGGCGCAGGCAGCGGCGTCGGAAGCCCTGGCTGTGATCTAAGCCGCTTCTACCCCTCGGCAGGGAACGTGCTGGCCACCCTCAACGGCAGCGTGCTGGACAGCCCCTCCGAGGGCCCCGGGCCCACTGCCTCCGCCTCAGACGCCGAGGGCCAGAAGCTGAAGAACGTGCTGGTGCTGAGCGGCGGGGAGGGCTACATCGACTTCCGCATCGGTGAGTGGGGCGGGAGGAGCGGGGTCCTGTGCACGCAGGCAGGAGCTGGGCTCACAGCGCAGGGCTGACCTTGCAGGGGACGGAGAGGATGATGAGACGGAGGAGGGTGCCGCGGACGCGAACCAGGTGAAGCCCGCGCTGTCCAAGGCCGAGCGCAGCCATGTTATTGTGTGGCAAGTCTCCTATGTCCCTGAGTGAGCCGCTGCCCGCCCTGGGCTGCCCCCCTGCCAGCAGCACCACACCCACCCCTCCAGCCTCTTCACTCGAAGCCCCCCACCCCACCCCCCAGGGCCCAGGAGGTGTGGGAGCAGGGCTGGCTCTTGCACCTGCAGGCACTGGAACCTCTTGGGGCCCCTTCCCCAGCAATTCCCTGCCGAAGTCCCAGGGTCATCTCAGGGCCAGAGCAGGCAGGCCTCCCAGGGCTCCCACACCCTTCACTCCCAGGAACTCCCCAGGGCCCCACAGCTTCCCACTCTGAGCCCACCTGCCACCCTTCAGGGGAGGTGTTCCAAGCCTGGCCCTGGCACTGCCTGAGGGGTGGGGCCCAGTGCATCCTTCCCAGGGAGCCAGGGCCATGGGCACCCCAGTGCCTGCATCCTGCCAGCCCTCCTGAGCTTGGCCTCTGTCCAAGCTCCTGTCCCCTCAGTCCTGGTGTCTGGGGACCTGGTGTGACAGCCCCTGACCAGGCTCCTTGGGGCAGCTGCACAAGATGAGAGCCCAGGTCCCCTCCCGGCCCCAGGCCCCACCCTGCCCTGACTGACCCATGTCCCCCTTGCCATCCTCAGAGCAGGGCTTCTTGGGAGCTGGCCCTGGAGCCCTGCCCACCCCCAGGCCCCTGGGTGGGGTTTCTCAGGCTGCCAGGGCAGGCCTGGGCTCAGGAAGAGGGGGCTTCCTCTCAGGCTCAGGCTGTTGGGGGATGTCCTGCACCCGGGGCCCCGAGGAGCCCCATTCCGGACACATGACTAAGTGCCTAGGGTTGGCTGAGGTGGTCTGCCCTCTTGGGGGGCAGCTGATGGAGGCTGCTGATGGAGGCCTGAGAGGTTCCAGGCATGTGCATGGGAGGGGGCTCAGCTCCCAGGTGGGCTTCCGCCACCTGCCTGCAGAGTACCCACCCGGCACACAGCTCTCACTGAGGGCCTGGCCTTGCTCGCTTCCCCTCCCACCCCCACCCACCCTGCCTTGTTTCTGCTCCTGGAGGCCCTGAATCCGGGCAGCCTAGTCCGGCTGCCCACCCAAGCCCACCAGAGAAGCACAGATCTTGGGCTGCCATCCCTTGGCCTCGTGCCACTGCAACACCACATGCTGCAGGCTTGTCCCCTCCGCCCCACCTCTCCACTGTGATGTATGTACAGTCCCTTGTCTGTCCCCACAGGATGTGAAGTGACTCGGGGGTTAGCCAGGTGGGTGCCTCTGGGAGCAGTGGCCACGTGGCGATTGCCCTCAGGCTTTGGCCCCGCAAGTGAATCCATGTACCTGTTGTGTATGTAATAAACGTCCTAGCGTCCTACATCCTTTCCTGGGGTGAAGCCAACGCACAAAAAGGATTTTCTACACTTTATTGTAAAAAAGGAAGTGGGGGCGGGGGAGGTTGCCTGGGGCCTGTGTGCACACCAGGTGTGCTGTCAGCACTGTCCCAGGGTCTCAGCGCAGGAGGCGAGTGGCCTACTGCAGCAGGGGGATGACTGCAAGCCCGCACACTCCGCTGGCGGGTGCCGGCGTTCCCGGCCTTTCTCTGCGACTCCCACCTGCGCCAGGGGCAGGCCCCAGGCCCGCTGTTGCCCAGCGCGGCTACTCGTACAGCCAGTGCTCGGCGCCGTCCTCCCAGCACAGGAGCTCCTCAGCGCGGAACCAGAGCGCGATCTCGCGGCGGGCGCTCTCCACCGAGTCGCTGCCGTGGATCACGTTCCTGCGGGGAAGGAGCGCGGCGTGAGCGCCGGCCTGGGGCGGAGGGGGCAGGGGCGTCACGCGGGGCGTTTGGGGGACGCGGATCTGGCCACGGCGTCCCCAGTGGGCCTTACTTGCCGATCTCGACGCAGAAGTCCCCGCGGATGGTGCCGGGCGGGGCGGCGGCCGGGTCGGTGGCTCCGATAAGCGCCCGGGAGGCGCGCACCACGTCCAGCCCCTGCCACACCTGGGCGGGCGGGAACCCCGGGGGCGCAGGGTCAGCACGGGCGGGAGGGCGCGCGGGGGTCCTGGGGAGGGGGGTCCCGGGCGCCCGCCCGCGCTCACCATGGCTACCACGGGGCCGGAGCCCATGTAGCGGACCAGGCGGCCGTAGAAGGGCCGCTCGCGCAGCTCGGCGTAGTGCTCGCGCAGCAGCTCCTCGGAGGCCTGCGGAGAGAGGGGCCAGCCGTCCGCCCGCCCGCGCCCCGCCCGCCTCGCCCGGGCCCCGCGCGCACCTGCAGCAGCTTCAGCGCCACCAGCTTGAAGCCCTTCCTCTCGAAGCGCCGCACGATGTCGCCCACCAGTCGCCGCTGCACGCCGTCCGGCTTCACCACCAGGAAGGTGCGCTCGTGAGCGCCGGGGCAGGCTGCGGGGCCGGGACCGCGGGCGGCGTGAGGCGCGCCCCGACCCGCCCCCGACCCCGCCCCCGCCCGTGCCCCGGCGCTCACCCGCGGGGAAAAGGTGCGCGAGGACGGTCAGCAGCAGGCAGATCATGATGGCGGCGGCGGCGGCCCGGGCGCGCGGAGGGGCCGACAGGGCCGGGGCGGGGCTTGTGCTTAAAGGGGCCGCCGCCCCGCCCCCGCCCCGCCGCCCCGCGTCGCGGCTCCCTCCCCAGCCTCCGGGCCCAGCGCCCCTGCGGCAGCGGCGTCATCACCATCTGAGCACCCCGCAGCCCGGCAGGGCCTTCCAAACCGCCGGGCCCTGTTGGCCTCCGGGCCTGAGCCCTCCACCACCCAGGCCAGCTCACAAGCGCCATGAAACTGGGTCACCCCCTTAAGGCCTGCTGCTGCCCAGTCGCCGCTCACCACAGCCCAAACCCAAAGAAACTGCCACCCGCCTCCTCCATTCGCCTTTATTCTCTTTCAGGGCAGAGTAAACATGTCCCGGGGCCAGGAACCCAGCATGGAAGTGCCAAGTGCTAGAGGTTCTGGGGGTCGGGGAGCCTGTGGCCTCCATGCCTCCTAGGCCCCCGTCTCCAGCTTCCCCCCAGCTGCTCCTCCTGTGGGCCCCTCACACTCGCGGTTCCAAGCGCTGGGCACCGGGGAGGGACACAGTGGAGCAGAGGGGTCCAGGGCCAGGGCTCTGGCCCTTCGGGTCAGACAAGGAAGACCGGAAGGTGAGGTCCCCACTGCCTTGCAGCCCTCGAGCAGCCTGCCCGTTCCTATGCTTTAGACTGGGGTGCCCTTGGCCTTCTTCTTGGCCTCCTGCTTTGCAGGGTAGTCCCAGGGCTCGGTGCGTGTCCTCTCTAGATACAGCATGGGCTCCTCAGAGCTGGGGTCCCCCCTCTTCTGTCGCTCAGCGAGGATCATGGCCCTGAGGAGCGGGGGGTAGGGCACCGGGCGCAGGGGGTCCTCCGGCGCGGGCGAGAAAGCGGCAAAGGCCTCCTCCTCGTGCTTGGGCACCAGGCGCCAGTCGTGGTACATGACCTGTGGGATCTCCCGGGCCTCGCTCTCCGTCTTGCCTGGGGAGAGAAGCGCTGGCGTCGTCACCCGCTCTTAACTGCGCCCTCCCTGCCCAGTCCCCCAGGCCGTACCTTTGAAGGTCAGGACACCCCAGGCCTTCCCGTGGTCCAGGTTCTGAGAAGCAAGCGGAGGGTGTCAGCCCGCGCGCTCCTCGCCGCTCCCTCCCGCGGGTGAGCAGCCCGAGAGCCTGTCGCGCAGTGGCCGGGGCTTAGGAGCCAGGGCCGCCCCGCGGGCTGGGGGGTCGCGAAGGGAGACCCGCGGGCCGGGGCGGCCGCACACGCACCTGCGCCGTGTGGTCGGGCCGGACCCGCGTGAGGCGCCAGTAACACGGCTCATCGTGCTGCCACAGCCAAGACTTGCGGGTGACCAGGCGGCCCAGGCCGAAGAGCGGCAGGCGGCCGAGCAGCTGCAGGAGGCGGTTCTCGCGGCGCACGTCGGCCCAGGCGCGCTGGGGCAGCCGGCGGCCCGTGTGCGGCCGCGACAGCGTCTCGAGGTCCAGGGCGAAGCGCTGCGAGTCGCGCGGCCGGTCCCGCTGCTCGCGCAGGGCTCGCACGCGCCGGGCCAGCTCCGCGATCAGCCGCGGCCGCACCTTCTTCCGCGCCATCGCCGCCAGCAGGGGCGGTCCGCCCCATCAGCGCTCCGGCCGGAAACCGCCGCCAACGCGCGCCCCGAGGCCCGCCCGCCGCCGGAAGCGGCCGGTGCCCCTGGCAAAAGCGTCCGGGCGCGGCTAGAAGCGGGGGAGAGGCCGGGCCGGCCGTGGCGGGGGCTGGACCTATGAGGGCCGGGGGCTCGCGCCGGGGCCGGGGCCGGGGGCAGCGGCGGCCCCCGACCTGGGAGATCTCGGACTCGGACGTTGAGAGCCCCGTCCGCGCGGAGGCTGCCGCGAGGGCCCCGGACCCGGCGGAGGAGCGCAGGGCGGCGGCCGAGGCGCTGCGGCTGCTGCGGCCCGAGCGGGCCCTGCGGCGCCTCGCGGTGCGCGTGGACCCAGGTGCGGGCGGCCCCACCGCCTGCTTCCCAGTCGGGCAGCTTGTGAGACGTGCAGATTCCCGGTCTGGAGCCGGCCGGGGGTCAGTGCCGTGTCCCCGGCGTCGCCGCAGGTCGCCTCGCAGGTTGCCCGGGGTCGCGGGTGCAGGGGCAGTGACTGCGCCCTCTCTCCCTCGGGGCTGGTCCAGCCATCCTGCAAGACGCTGGCGCCGACACCCTGATGGAGGCCCTGGGCGCCCTGGGTTGTGGGTACCTCATCGAGCCGCAGCCCCAGGCCCGCAGCCTCAGCTGGAGCAGAGCGAGGCCCGACCCCTGCCCCCGCGTGAGTGTCCAGCAGGGGCTCCCGCTTCCTCGGTTCCTGGGTTCACCAGCCTCCCCACTGCCTTGGATCCTAGTGCTGCACGCTGTCCTGAAACGCGACTGCTTGCGGTGGGGTGCCCTGAGAACCCCGGTGATGTGGGTGATGGGCGGGAGCAGGGCGGGGGCACGGAGCCTGGGCTGCTGAGGGGCGCCCGGCCCCACCAAGGCGTGTGGTCGGGGTTCCCACCGGCACCGAGAGCAGGGCTGGTCTTGGCCCCGGCAGGAGACGGGACGCGCTGGTGTGGTCTGAGCCGCAGGGGTTGCCCTGGGGCCCGCGGGCTGAGGGTGGGCAGTGGTGCCCCGGATGTCATCACAGGTGCCCCCAGAGGTGTGGGCTGAGAACGAACAGGAAGTGCTGCTGCTGCTGGAGCCGGGGGAGTTTCTGCAGGGCGTCGCCCGGCTGCCCCAGGTGCTGAGGGGGCTGGGTCCTCCCCCCTCAACTCATGAGCTCAGTCCTCGCTCTTGGGGAGAGGACGAAGGGAGGGGATCGGCCTGGGTGCACGGGGGGGCCTGAGGCTTCTCTGTTCAGAGGCAGCAGGTGAGCTGAGCAGGCCGGAGCTGTCGCTGTCTCTAGACAGCTGGGGGCAGCTGGAAGCCAGAGCCAGAGGCCGGGTGCGAGGGTGGGGGGCCCGGGGCCCGGGGCAGGCTGCACAGTTATCCTTGCTTGGAGAAGTGGAAAATTCCCAGCTGATTTCTGTACCAGCACGTTACCAGGCTAGACCCTCTGCCCAGGCCCAGTGTCCAGGATTCGGCAATCCTGAAGGGCCTGTTGTGAGCCCGGCCAGGCCTCAGCTTGGGCCTCAGCTCAGAGGTGGCCCAGGAGTGGGAGGTGTGCCTGGGGGCCTTCTGAGGTTCCCCAACTCCGTGGAGGCACAAAGCGCAGCCTTCCCAGGGAGCTGCCCGGGCAGGGGAAGGACCCGCGGTCTGCTCCTGTACGGATGGGCTGCTCTGGGCTTGTCCCTCTGTTCCTTCTGCAAAGTAGCTAGGGGCTGGGGGGGCCCGGGGGCTGGGGGTGGACACAACCTCGGCTTGCAGGTCCCTGGCCCAGGCTGCTCAGTGCCCTGGATTTGTCCTGAAAGCCCTGCCCGCCCCCACCTGGCCGTCATCGGGCTGGACGCCTACCTGTGGTACTGTTCACCCCGGTTTCCACGGGGAGGGGCGCAGGGGTGGGGTGGTGTCTCAGGGACTCTGCTGGGTGGGCTTTGGGGAAGCATTAGAGTCCAAGGAGGGTGGGGCTGAGGGGATGGGGGAAGCCGGAAGGACAGCCCCTCTGCTCAGGTCTCAGCAGGCCAGTGTCCAGGAGAGCCCAGCAGTGCCCAGCACCAAAGGGGCCTTCGGCTGGTCCCAGGTGGAGGAGGTGAGGCTGGGCCAGGACCTGGTGCTTGGGCGGGGATCCCTGCCCGGGCCCACCCCCAAGGCTCGCCTGCCCCTCAGGCCCTGGTGCTCCTGCAGCTCTGGGCGGAGCTGGACGTTCTGCTGGTGGCGTCCTGGCGGGAGCTCAGCGAGCACGTGTGCGCCTTCACCAGAGCCTTCGCCCAGCGACCCTACAAGTGCGTGCCGCCCTCACCAAATGGGTTCCGCTGGGGGTGTGCCTTACTGGAGCCGGGGGCTGGGGGCAGAGCAAGGCACAGCCTCTAGAAGGATGCTGCGCTCCGCTCCAGGCGATACCAGGAGTCCCAGGCCTTCTCCTTCTGCACGGCCGGGCGCTGGGCAGCGGGGGAGCGTGTGGCACGTGATGGCACGGGGCTGTGGAGGGCCTGGTGCCGGCAGATTGGGCAGTTTAACCGAGTCAGCCCTGCTGTGGCTGAGGCCGTGGCGACCGCCTTCCCGTCCCCCCGCCTCCTGCAGCAGGTACACCGCCCCAGCCCGACTCCCAGGTGCCAGGCGGCCCGCGGCCTGCGCGCTCACCTCCCGGCCTGCCCTAGGCGCTCGCGGCCTGCGGCACCGAGCAGGAGCAGCGGGCCCTGCTGGCGGACCTGCCCGTGGCGGCTGCGGGGGGCGCACAGCCCCACAGGGTGGGGCCTGACCTCTCCCGCCGCCTCTGCCTCTTCCTGACGGCCACCAACCCCGACCTCCTGCTGGACCTGGGCTCCTGACCACCGCGGGACAGGACGCGCCACCCCTGCCTGCCAGCACCGGGCTCACCTGGGGGACAGGCTGGAACCCCAGGGGCATGGGGAGCAGGAAGTGGCATCACCTGCAGGCAGGACCCCAGGACCCCTGCACCCCCCGCCTGGGCGGGTACACGGCAGGGCCTCAGGCCTCTGTCTCCAGCTGGGTCAGGCCTGACCCCAAGTTGGGTGAGGGTCAGGGCAGGGGCTGCGGGTGGGGTCAGCAGCACAGGCTCAGGCCACAGGAGCAGGCCCCCAGCAGCCCCGTGACAGACCCCTGGGTGCCTGGAGGCAGGAGGCCCAGATCCCTGGTCCCCAGGAAAGAAAACAGGCTCCTCTCCTCTTGGGCAGAGCAACCAGAAAAAAGCCACGGACACTCAGGAACCCCAAAGCCTCGTCTGGACTTGTTTAATTTTATGGCTTCTGTGGGGGTCGGGTATATAAATGCCACGTTTCTCACGAGGACTTGGATGTCCTCACGACGGAGGAGCAGCGGACAGCATGCAAAGTGGGTCACGGGAGGGCAGGGCTCGGAGTGGCCACCCTCTCCCGGGAGGCTCAGGTGGGCAGCGGCTGCCCCCACTGGGCACAGGAAGCCAGTGCGGGGCTCAGGTGCTTCCCAGTCAGGGTCATGCAAGCTGTGACCTCGCGAGGTGGCCGGGCCACCCCAGATACACCTTGGCCTGACTCCTCCCTCTCTGCGGCCCGGGAGAGTGGCCACAAGGAAGGGACAGAAGGTGGTCCCAGCCCGAGAAGGCCGTGCTCACCGGGAGCCGGCCTAGGTCCGTCGGCAGCGCTTCCTCTGGCCGGGCCTGGGCTCGGGGCTGCCGGCGTGGGCCGCCGCCTTGGGGGAGGGCGCAGGGGGCTTGCGGCGGCCGCAGTTCATGCTCAGCACCCAGCCCAGCTTGTCGTGCAGCACCTGCTTGAGGCCGGGCGGCAGGGGCAGGCCCTCGAGTGTGTCCCTCGAGTTGGGGCGCAGCTGGCGCAGGCGGTAGCAGCACAGGTACTGCAGGGAGGTGCGGCTGGCGCAGGAGCGGATGACCTTCATGCTGCTCTTGGCAGCCGTGGAGCAGACCATGGGGTAGAAGCTCCTGTTGCGCAGCCGGGTGGCTGCCACGCCTGTGGGGGACATGCTCAGCGTCACCTGGCCCCGTGAGAGCACTGGGGGGCCTGTTGGCATCACACCCGGGGGCGCTGCCCTGCCTGGGGCGTGGGGTTCTCCTGGGGGCTTCCCGGGTCACAGCCAAGGCTCCCAGGTGAAGCAGGCGCCCCCCACAGCCCTCACCTATGCGCTTCCTGTTCTTAAAGAAGGTCAGCGTGCCGTGCCAGCTGTCGAGGTGCACCCCGATGATGGAGCCCTGGCCGAAGCGTGAGGAGAAGCTCGTCTTGTCTCCCTTGTGGTGCAGGAGCCCTGGGGACAGCAGTGGGGTGAGCCCGGCAGCCCAGGCAGCATGGCCCTGGCCCTGGCCCTGGCCCCAGCACACACCAGTGTAGGAGAGTCCCCAGCTGTCCTCGTCACGGCCCAGCAGGCTGCAGAAGGTGTGGTGGTACTTGTCAAGGTCCACGTCCGAGGTCCCGATGCCTACCATCTAGGAGCAAGGGGGCTGGGCAGAGGGTGCAGGGCTGGCACAGCCAGCAGCCCCAGCGCCCACCCGCCGGCCATTTACCATGTCGGTGCCGTAGACGGGCGAGGTCATCTTGACCTCCCAGAAGTGCTGGCCCTCGGCCAGCTCCTTGGTGCCCCGGACGGCCGCCGTGCCACAGCTGTACTCCGTGTGGAAGTGCACCTTGCGGTCGTCGCAGCTCAGCAGGGTGGCCGAGGACTTGTGCCGATCGTCCCAGACCCAGTCGAAGTCTGCAAGACCAGAGGCCCCGGCTGTGGCGACCTGGTTCTGGGAGCCCCCCACAACCCGGCACTGCCCCGGGGCTCACACTCATCCTCCTCCCCACAGCGGCAGTCCTTGCCCCGGCGTGCGGTGTGCAGGCTGCCGCAGAGGGGGGCCTCGCTCTGGCCATCGCACTCGCAGAAGGACTCCCCAGTCACGGGCACGGCGCTGGGGATGGACGGCGGCAGGGACGGGCACTCGGGGTCAGAATCCGAGTCGCTGTGCTGGGAGAAGAGGACAGGCTGTCCCACAGTCGGCCCACATGCTGCCCTGCCGTCCCCCCAGCTCAGGCCCGAGGAGAGCCCCGAGTGCCTGCCGTCAGCCCAGCAGCGGCAGTGTGGGGCTCCCCATGGGTGGTGTGAGGCCCGACAAGCCCACGCGCCTCTTCCCAGCTCCCCCTGCTGTAGGGATGGGGCAACCGGGAGGCCTCCTGGGCTTGGGTCGAAGCCGGGGTGAGTGACCACATGCTGGAGGCCAGTTCACCCCCAGCCCCCCAGGAGGTAGCCAGCCTGTGCGCTCCGGGTGGGCGGCCCTGAAGCCACGCGGACCTCAGTACTGCCCCACTGTGGACTCCAAGCCCACCATGAGGGGCTGGGGTCTCACTGCCGGGGCTGCACAGACGAACACAACCTGTCTGTAGCTCAGGCAGGGCACAGCTGCCACCCCACGCACCCTGCACCCCGTGGCCCAGGTGAGCTCGAGGCAGCCAGCGGGCCCCGCTGCCTCAGGATGAAACCTGCCTTCCCCACCAAACCAAGTAGACCCCCCGGGGCCGCCTCACATGGGCATGCCGGCTCCAGAATCCCCTCCCCCGGCTTGTCTCGGGGGCTTTTTTTGTTGTACTTCTCTGGAATTCTTGTCCCATTTACTATCTCCCACCTCACACCAGAATGCAATTTCCCTGAGGAAAGAGCCTCGGCCTCCTCGTTTCTCTCTGGTGCACCCCAGGGCCGGCAGTGTGGCCACGCCCAGCAGCCAGGTGAACCGAATGAGTGAGCAGCGAAGACTAAGCCAAGTGAACAGGAAACCGCTGCACCCCAAGCCCCAGCCAGGGACAGACGCCCGGAAAGCAGCCTGGAAGCAGCTCTCCTGGGAGCCACCAGACAGCACCTGCTGCACAGACGGCCGTGAGGCCCCACGAGTGGGGGTGCTACCCCCAGGAGATGCCACAAGGAGCCAAGAGGCAGGAAGCCAGTCAGCTCCAGGAGGGAACTTGAGTGGATGTTGGGATGACAGGACGGACACATGGACACAGACACGGCAAGCCTGAAGGGCTGCACCCCAGGGGTGCACATGGGTGAACCCCTGAAGCCGAAGCAGGCCCCCCGGAGGCTGGACAGACACCTTCCCAGCAGCCAGGCCCTGTCCAGGGCCAGAGGGGAGGGCTGTGTGGCTCAGCCTCCGGGTGCCAGCAGTGACCGCAGGCCCATTAGGTGACAGAGCACCAGCAGCATGCGTGTGTCAGGGACCCGCGCCCCAGCCGGCAGCAGCCCACGCCCCACGGCCACAAGTCCGCCCTCAGACTCATCCCAAGGCGGGGACGGAACACACACAACAGGTTGCTCAGGCTGCCACAGCCCCTGTGAGCTGGGGGCGGGGCAGGAATGCAGCCCGGGGGCCTCCCAAGCCTAGCGGGGAGCTGAGGGGGCCCCACGAAGGGGCCCGAGGCAGGCCGGCCCCCAGCAGAGGTTGCTGCCCCCGGGTTCAGCTGCCCTCACCCCAGCAGAGCAGAGGCCACACTTTCTGGGCAGACGAGCCAGACCCAGGACCCTGGCTGAGCCAGAGCAGAAAGCAGGGCCCGGCTGGCTCAAGGGGAGCTGCTGCAGGGGAGGGGGCCGTGCCCCTGCTTGGGCTGGAGCCCCTCCCCGGCCTCACCTGGCCCCAGCAGGCGCAAAGGCCACACAGCCCTGCTCCCCACCCCCTGCTGCTTGTCCCACCAAGAGCTGAGGGACTACGCTCACACTGCACCCCGGCTCTAGCCGCAAAGCCCGCAGGGAGGACAGACAACCTGACCTGGGAAACACATGCCTGAGCTCTCTCGACTGCCTCCACGGCCCTGGGCCGCCCTGGGTTTGGGGGTGCACTGTGTGGGGCAGGGGGCAGGAAATGGGATGTTCAGGAATCAAGGTTCCTTCTCCCATGCATAAAAACAGAATATAAAATGTCCAACCTTACAGAGAAGGACACACGTCATGTTAACGGCTGCTTTTGGGAAACCGGCTGGATGGATGGCAGGGAGATTTTGTTGAGTGAACTGACCAAAGAACCTTCTGCTGAATTCTCCGTGAGCTGCGGTCCTCAGAGGACAGGATAGAGAGACACTGGCACTGACTCTGAAGTCCTGCCAGCCCCTCAAGGGCATGAGGGCCTTTCCTAGAGGAGGCAGAGCACCCCGGGAGATAGCAGGGCCCCCGGGCTGGGCCAGTCCCTTGGCCCTGGGACATCTTCCCTTTCCACTCCTGGTCCAGGTAATGCCCACCTAGGGCCCTCTCCTGCTGGCACCTACCTGCCCATCAGAGTCATAACCCCAGTCAGCGGTGCCTGCCAGAGCCACAGCCCGGGCATCAGCGTCTCGTCGAGCCGCACTTAGGACAAAGTGCCATGCCCTGCTGCTCCGAGGGCGTCTGGCCATGGTGGAGAGGATCTGGAAGGAAACACACAGGTCCTGAGCGAGGGAGACACATGGTGCGCCAGCATCTCTCCCAGCCACCCCCCACCCCCCTGCCTTGGGCGCTTCTCAGCAAGCCGCCAGCTCCCCACATGGATGCTGAGCCAGGGTTCTGGAACTCTCCACACAAGCACGTACCTCACTCCAGTAGCTGAGCACCTTGAGAAAGCCGAGGTACAGGCTGTGAAACAGCATCCAGATGCCTCTGGCTCTCAGATGCATCTCCCAACCCTCCTCTCTTGGGAGTCGGCCCCACACACCTGCTGTCACACCATCGCGCCCCTCGAGCGTCTCAGACCTCAACCTGCTCCTCCTCTGTCGTCCAGTGTGGCAAATGGCATCCCATGCCCCCATTTCCTCGTGCCAGCAATGTGGGAGTCATCCCCAACACCGCCGGGCCACCCCCACACGCCCCACCAAGCCACGGCATCTCCAGGCCCTGCCCGCCCGCCCTTCAAAACACACTCGGAACCTAGTCTCCGTCTCCAGCCTCCGGCCAGGCTGAACCAGCACCCTCTGCCCTGGAGGCCACCCCAGGCCTGTCCTCCCACTTCACCCCTCACACTGACCGAATGGACACACTCATCTTACAATTCTTCCAGGGCCTGCCATGGTTCTTGGGCTAAAACACAAAGTTCTCCAGGCCCTGGCCGGTACCCTCGGCTTCCCCCAGCCACACTGGCCCAGTCTGTTTCCTAGCTCCCGCCGGCCCCTGCCTCCTCTGCACACCGCGGGGTCCCACCGCACCCTCGCCTCTCAAGTCCCAGGGCAACGGGGAGTCGCATGCTGGTTTCCAGATCCCCGCTGCCGGCTCTCCCGCTGGAGGAAAACCCAGAGAGGCCGCGCCGGCGCCATGGGGAGGCCCGCGCTGCAGGTGAGCGGGCCAAGGGCCCCGCGGCCCCGAGGCAGCTTTCCAGCAGGTGCCTGCGGCGCTCAGGTTCCCCTCCCGCAGCCGACGGCCCAGCTCTCCCTCCTCATCCCACCGGCAGGAGAGCCCCTCCGGCTCCGTCCCCCGAGTGCGTTGCCGTCAACGCCTGCCCGAGTAAATCCCTGCCGGGGCCACGGGAGCACCGGCGGCCGCACGGGGGAATGACCGGGCCGGTGGGCGGCCGCGGGGGCGAGGCTGGACATCGCATCGCGCTCCCACCCTGGCCGCGGGGGCCGCTGCGAAAAGGGCGCAGGCTTTTCCGATCGTCGCGAACTGCGGTCTCGGGGGATGTTTCAGGAAGTTCCTCTCCGGCTGCGGGTGCGCGGGGCCGGCCTGGGGCGCAGCGGGAGAGCGACGAGGACCCGCCGCGGAGCCGCCGCCTCTCAGCGACCAACAAGGCACTCGGGCCGCGCCCCGGGGCAGTCCCCGAGGAACAAAGGCCGCGGCCGGGCCCGACCTCGCCCCGGGGCTGGGAGCGCCGAGCCGCCCGCTCCGCGGAGGCCGGGCGCGGGGGTGCGGACCTGCCGGCAGGGCCCGGGGGAGGAGGGGCGCGGCCCGCCGCTCGCCGCTCACCTCCCGCCGCTCCGCCGCCGCCGCCGCGCTCCGCCGGGCCGCGCCGTGACCTATTTTCCCCCCGGAGCGAGACGTAAACAATCCCCGCCCAGCGTCCCGCCCCCCGCGCCGCATTGACCGAGGCGAGCCATCTGGTTCCCGGCTTCAGGACGAGGGCGGGCCTCACAGGACGCGCCTCCTGCCGATGGGGCTGCTGAGCCCGTCAATCTCAACTCCGCGTCCCCATTGGCCGCCCCTGACGCCGTCCGAGGCAATACCTGGGCACCCATTGGGCGCAGGATGCGGACGCGGGGCGGTCTCAAACTCGGAGGTTGACAAGGAAGTGGGTTCTCCTGGGCGTTGCCGGAACCTGTGGGCTCTTCTCGGGCTCTCTGATTGGTTAAGGTTGACGGGGCCTGGCCTATGAAGAAGAGCCGGGGGGGTTCTCCCGCTACCCATTGGCCGGGAGGTCCTTCACGCTAGCCGGGGGGCGGGCAGTCGGTGGACGGAAGCCACGACGCGCGGGCGGCGGCGGCATGCAGGCGGCGGCGGGTGAGTCTGGGGGCCTCGGGCTGTCTGTTCCCCGGGAAGGGCCCTGGGCCGCGGAGGCGTGCGGGCAGGGGCGCCGGGGCCGGGCGGGCCGCCGTCTGAGGAACGGGAGCTTCTTAGGAACCGCGCGGAGAGGTACACTCGGGGCCCGGAGGCGGCCCGGGGCGCACAGGCGGCGGGGGCGTTGGGGTCTCCCTGGGAGCGCGCTCGGCTTGCGGAGTTCTCGGCGGGGGCTGCTCCGCCGCCTTCCCGCGGGAGACACTACTCTTCTCAGTGCGTGCGATGCAGGCTTCCCGCGCACCGGCCCGTCGGTCCCCCGGGGCGTGGGTGCAGTGGGCCGAAGCCCGTCTCCCTAACTGCGCTGGTAGCGGGAGTCCAGGGTTCAACGCAGGGGTCGTCGTCTCTGTGCTGCAGTTTGAAAAACTGCTATTCTAGTAACGCTCGTGTAACCCAAAATCTCCCCATCAGAGCGCGTTCCTCTGTGTGATTCGGCGCTGTTGATCAATTCAGTTTGGAGCTGCCGTCACCGCCATCCGTTCCCAAAACGTTTCCGTCACCCCCAGGAGGAACCCTGGCCATCCCAGGCCTTCACTCCCCATCCCTACCCCACCCTGTGTCTGTCCCCGCCCGCAGCCCCCTGGATTCTGACTCTGTGAATTTGCTTATTCCGAGTATTTCATACCACTGGGTGTACAGTATTTGTGCTTTTCTCTCTGGCTGATTTCACTCAACATGAAGCCTTCGTGTGTGGATCAGGACGTCCTTCCTTCTTACAGCTTAGTGATATTCCATCTGTGTGTGTACCCCACTTTGTTTACCCATTCATTGTGTGGTGGACTTCTGGGTGGTTTTCATCCAGTATGAACATCGATGTGGAAATATCTGTTCAAGCCGCTGCTTTCAGTTCTTTCGGGTATGCATCTAGTAGTGGAATTGCCGGCTCATATGGTGGTTCTATACGTAGCCTCTTACGGGACCGCCAAACTGTCTCTCTCAGTGACTGCTCCATTTGACACTGCCGCCAGCAGTGGGTAGGTGTCCCTGTTTCCCATATCCTAACACTTGTAATCCCCCCCCCTTTTTTCAGAGTAGCCATTCTCATGGGTGTGAAATGATATCTTATTGTTTGGATTTGCATTTCCCTGATGGCTAATGATGTTGACCATCTTTTCATGTGCTTTATGACCATGTGTATCTTCTCTGGAGAAATGTCTTTTCCAGTCAGCAGTTTCAGCATCTAGTAGGCACTTAGTGAATGCATTTCACTGATGAACTCTCCCAGCTTGAGTAAAAGGTTGATGTCAGCCACATCGTGCATTCATCACCACAGTGGGTTTTTGGGCATTTTTATTGCTCCAAGAAGTTGAAGTGAGAATAGGAACAAAAATAAAAGGGGATTCTTATCCTTATTTTAGTTTTTCTTTTTTCTTTTCTTTTTTTCTTTTTTTTGAGGGATGAGATGTTCAAGGGTTGACTGTGGTGATGAATGCACAGCTGTGTGATGCTGTGAACAACTGATTGTGCACTTCAGATGGTTGTGTGGTGTGAGAATGCATCTCGGTGAAACTGCGTTTTGAAAAAAAAACACACAAGAGGACACGAAGGAAGTGCTCAGGTGAAATTTGGGAACTGCCACATTTTCACTTATTCCTTTTCCACTTTGTTTCTCATGCTTAGGTAATTTCTCTTTTGGAATGCTGCATGCTTTTCCCCATTAACATTTTTTCTTCCCTATTCAGTCAATTGAAAACAAATCTATAGAAATTATTTTCACTTCTTGATCTTTTTACTTCTCACTTTCAGTCTCTCTCTCCTCCTAATGCATCTTACTCTTAAATTACCTGTCCTTGTCTTTACTAGGTTTGCCTAGGTCTTTTCTATCACCTTGTAGAACTGTAGAAGGTTAAGGGTTGCAAAGCACCTTAGACAGCATCTAACTCACCCTCATCTTATTGAGAAGGAAGTTAAAACAGGAGGAGCCGGTGTGACTTCCCATGTTCTGCGAGTCATCAGTGACATAACTGCCACCTGGTTGACTTGGCATAAGAAGCCGAGCCTCCCACAGTCACCTGATCCCTCGGCCAGTCCCGGCGCTGCCCAGCTGCCTTCACGCTCTTGGCCACGTCTGTCTGTCTCTTTAAAGGAGATCTGCGCACCTTCCTTTCCCGTGCAGCCTAGTGAGAAGCACCTGTTTCTTTGGTTCTTTGTGCGCTTGAACCTCACATAAGTTATGTGTTCTTTTTCCTTCAACAAATATTTATCAAGAGCCTGAAGCCCCAGGCACAAATCAGATGTAACACTGTAACTGTGACAAGTATTTCAGAAAGAACATTGAAACTTATTTTAACAAATTGTATTAGTAAACTTTGGACCAGAGAGCTAAAAATTAAAAAAAAAAAAATGGTAGATGAAAAGACAGATGAATTCCTCCAGAACTTGCGTTAGGACAGACCTTTCGAATAATGACTCAAAATTCAGACGCAATAAAAGGACATGTTGCCTAATAACTTAGAAAAATGATTTTTGAATACCAATAAAAGTACTATATACCAAGAGAAAAAACAAATGACAAACTGGAAGAAAGTATCTTTAAAATGTACAGCAGGCAAAGCGATCCTCTCCCTGATGTATCTTTCAAATCGAGGGGACAAGGCCACGCAGGCCAAGAGATGAACGATTCACAGGAACGACCGAACCGTCCACACATGCTTTCGGCTTCACTCGCAAAGGAGGAAAATACGAACGGAAACCGCACTGAGCCGCTGCTCCCACCAGTGGGCGAGGCCGAGGGAGGCGCGGAGGGGGGGATGGTAACGGGAAAGGCTGCCGTGGCTGGGCCCTGGATTTCCTCGGAAGCTCGCTGCCCCCAGTTCCCTGGCGCTCGTGGCTGCACCCACCCCCACCTGCAGATCCAGAGCCCACTGTGTCCCCGGAGAGAGGGTGGCACCCAGGTGGCACCCAGTGCCGCACCCAGGCTTAGATGCCTCCCTCTTTCCCATGCCCCCCCGGGGGCCCTGATGCAGCGAGAGAACACCTGTGCCCGCTGCCCAGTTTACACGGAAGCCCCCTGGTCTTGAAGTCATTTAAGTGTGGGCACTGACTTACGTGTCCAGTGGGAGGCCCAAGGGGCTAGACGCTCGTCCGGCTGGAAGGGGTCACGCTGTGACAACAGCCGCCCCGAAAGCCAGGCCAGGAGTCCCTGAGCTCCTCCCAGGGCACTTCGGAGTCGGGACCGTGGTAGGGGGGCTGGGAGGTGTGGGGCAGAGGCAGGCTTGGTCCTGATGTGTCCTCTGAAGCACCACAGGCTGCTCTCCCAAGGACCCAGGTGGCCGAGCTGGGCAGGGTGCAGGGACGAGACCATGGGCCTCTGGCTGAGGGGCTTAGGCCTTGTCCGTGGGTGGGTGGCCAGGATGGGGGGTTGTTGGGGCTTTGGGACCCATGAGAAGGAAGAGGGGCTGGGCGGAGGGGCCCACATGGGCCATGGCCAAGAGCTCTGCGCCCCCATGCACCAGGGACTCTCAAGGCCCCTGGCGGGTCCCACCCCAGTGGGGACTGAAGTGGCCGGGGAAGCCGAGGCATGGATGCCAGCGCCCCCAGGCCCGGAGGTCCAGCTCTGTCCCCAGTGCCTTCTGTCCCGCCCACTGGGAGGCAGAACGAGGCTGGGTGCCCCTGATCGGACCTGGGTCCCGGGGCAGTGGGGCTGCCCTGAGCTTCTGGGTGCAGGCAGCCTCGTGGCTGTAGCCCCGTTGGCGGGGGCTCGGCAGCCTGACCACCCTGTCTTGTGTTTTGACAAGAACCCGAAAACCTGTCCGGCGTCAGGCACATTGTCCTGGTCCTCTCCGGAAAGGGGGGTGTCGGGAAGAGCACCGTCACGGCGGAGCTGGCCCTGGCCCTGCGCCACGCGGGCAGGAAGGTGAGCCCCGCCCCTGCCCCGCAGAGCCCACCCCCCCGCGCCCCCCGCCCCCACTGACCCCTGGCCCTCGGCAGGTGGGCGTCCTGGACGTGGACCTGTGCGGCCCCAGCATCCCCCACATGCTCGGCGCGCAGGGCCGGGCCGTGCACCAGTGCGACGGCGGCTGGGTGCCCGTCTTCCTGGACCGCGAGCGCGGCCTCTGCCTGATGTCGGTGGGCTTCCTGCTGGAGAGCCCCGATGAGGCCGTGGTGTGGAGGGGCCCCAAGAAGAACGGTAGGGCCAGGGCTGCCACACCGGGTGTCGGGGTGCCAGGGCGGCGTCTTCCAGCCTCTGCCTGGCTCTGCCCCAAGACGGCCCATGGGGCGTGGGGGAGGCGGGGTGGGGGCAGGGTGGGGGGCCTTGGTGCGTTTGGGCCAGTGGGCACCTTAGCCCACACCCCAGCCCCATCTCGTGTGGGGTCAGGGGCCTGCAGGTCACGGGGGTGAGCCGCCTGAACAGAGAACGGCCGCCCCTGGGCTTGCTCTGGGCTCTGGGGACTCAAGGTGCCCCAAGACTGGTCACAGCCACCCTCAGAGGCCCCCACTAGGCGGTCAGAGCCCAGAGCCCCTGCGAGCCGGCTGAGGATGGCGGGATGGGAACGGGGAAGAGGCCCCTGTGACAGGATGGACTCCACCTGCTTCGTAGTTTGTGAGGGGTCTCCCCACCAGGGTGGGGTGGGTTCCCGGGGCCCCCCTCTGTGGACGCAGCTCCTCCTGAGGCAGGGGCTTTGCAGGCGGGTGGCGGCCACCCTGGGGCCCCCTTGCTCTGAGGAACAGGCTTGCACCCCCCGACCTCCCTCCTCTGTCCCTGCAGCGCTGATAAAGCAGTTTGTGTCTGACGTGGCCTGGGGCGAGCTGGACTTCCTGCTGGTGGACACGCCACCGGGCACCTCCGATGAGCACCTCTCGGCCGTGGAGGCCCTGCGCCCCCACCGGCCCCTGGGGGCCCTGGTGGTGACCACGCCCCAGGTCAGTGGGTGCCTCGTGCTGGGCAGGCGGGTGGGGCGTCCGCTGCTCCCACTCACCCCGGGCCTGGGCTCTGCAGGCCGTGTCTGTGGGTGACGTGCGGCGCGAGCTCACCTTCTGCCGGAAGACAGGGCTGCGGGTGCTTGGGGTCGTGGAGAACATGAGCGGCTTTGTCTGCCCGCACTGCGCGGTGAGTCCCTGGGCAGCACCAGGCCCAGGCCGACGGGCCGGCGAAGCCACGTCCACCTCCAGGGGTGGGTCAGCGCACGTGGCGGCCAAGCCCCTCACGGCCCCCGTCCCCTGCCCCCAGGAGTGCAGCAACGTCTTCTCCTCGGGAGGTGGAAAGGAGCTCGCCCAGCACGCTGGCGTCCCCTTCCTAGGTGAGCCCCTGAGCCTGCCCTCTGGGAGAGCTGGCACCTGACTGGACGGGAGAGGCCGTGGGCAGACCCCAGGGTGGCGGGCAGGATAGGCCCCCATCCCCAGGCGTCTGTCTGTCCTGTACTTCGAGTGGGGCCGGCCTGCTGGGGCTGTGGGAGGTGTGTGGAGGTGCCTGGGCCCTGTGCTCCCCACCCCTGCCCTTTCCTGCAGGCTCTGTCCCCCTGGACCCTCAGCTCACAAGGAGCCTGGAGGAGGGCGGGGACTTCATCCGGGATTTCCCGAACAGCCCTGCGTTCCCTGCGCTCACGTCCATCGCCCAGCAGATCCTGGAGGGCCACGCGCTTGGCTCTCCTGACGGGAGCGGCCCCCCTGGGCCCCACACTGTCTGACCCTCCGTGCCGCGTGGGCCTGTGCTTGCAAGAAAGAACACCGAGGGGATGGAGGTCCTGGCCACTGTCCCCGGGGCCTCTACGGCTGCCCAGACTTTCCTAGTGGGCAGAGGGCCGAGTGGGGTGCTGGCCATGCCCAGGCCTGCCCTGTGATGTGGCCCTGACGAGGTGCAGTGGGCCATGGGGCGCTCCACAACCGCCCTGCCCGAGGCACAGGAGGCTGCCCACCATGGGCCTCCACCGTCCACAGCTGACCCCCGATGACTACCCATGACCCCCAGTCACCCCTGCCATTAAACAGACTCCACCCCGCAGTGGAGAAATGTCTGAGTGTTCTAGATCCTTCTGGCCTGGCCCCTGGGTGCATGGTGGTCTTGGCGTGTGCCTGCGTCCCAAGGCTCACTGCTTGCCCCTGAAGACCCGGGCGAGTGCATACAAGGGGGACAAGGCAGTGTCTCGGGGTGCAGGCCTGGGCACTTGGTCCAGCCGGGGTGTCCCCCCAGTCTTCCCCGCACCCTTTCCTGGCTGGCTGGGCAGGCAGATATCTGGGAACAGGAGGGGCAGGTGGCGTTTGCTGTCCTTGGTGAGGAGGTACGGAGCAGCCCCTGGGCACCATCAGAGACAGGGCAGGGGGTGACATCTGGTAAAATCACCCCCCTCCCAGGGTGGTGGAAGGGGCACAAGGGTGCCCATGGGCAGGGTGAAGTGGGTGTGCAGAGAGGACAAGGGAAGGAGGGGCTCGGCGGGGCCCCATACCGGGTCTCCAGGGTGGGGTGGGTGGCAGCATCCAGCCCCTGTGGCCTCTCCCAGGGCCCCATGCTGCTCGGCCTCCCTCCCGGGTGACGCTGGAACCCACCGGCCACAGAGCCTCTGGCCACCGCAGCTTCCCCCTGCCTTCCAGGCCACCCCTGAGGAAGGTGCGTTGCCTACGCCCGTGCACCCCAGAGCAGGACGGATGTGGGGGTTCCGACGCTGGGGTCGGGGCTGGGTGAGGATTGCAGGCCCTGGGGTCGTTCAGGCAGCTGGCTACGGGCTTCCCACCACCCCTTCCCGTTCCCCAGGTCTGGCCAGCATTGCACACCGAGTTTGTTAATTGCTTTTAATCGGTGCCAGCCGAGCCCTCCAGGCCAGATGCCCACCTCCCAAGTTCCCCCGGGCGAGGACGGGCACAGCCGGGCCCTCGGGACCGGCTCCCCGAGAGCTGCCCTGGCCGCGGGCTCAGCAGTGGGCAAAGTGGGCCTCGTCCACGTCCCGCAGGTCGAGGCCAGCGAGGCCAGGTGGGCTGGCGCAGGTGATGTTGTTGTAGACGTAGGTGGGCGGCTGGTGGTCATTGCCGTCCGAGGTTGCCCTCACGAAGCGGGGCACCACCCCGGGGGCCCGCAGGGCCAGGCCCCTCAGCGCCTGGAGGGCGCAGCGGCAGTCCCAGGGGTTGCCCTCCAGCCACAGGTGCTCCAGGCCCGGGGGCTGCGGCAGGAAGGTCCGCAGGGAGTTGTTCCCGAGGTTCAGGTAGCGCAGCTGTGCCAGCGGCGAGAGCAGCCCCTCGGGCAGGGCCTCCAGGCGGTTGTGTGAGACGTCCAGCCAGAAGGCACGGCCCAGGGGCCCCAGCACCTCGGGGGACAGCGCCGCCAGCCGGTTGCGGGACAGCAGCAGGTACTCGAGCTTGCCCAGGCCCTGGAAGAGCTGGGGCGGCAGGTGTGTGAGGCGGTTGGCGGTGAGGTCCAGCTCGAGCAGCTCGGGCAGCCCCCGCAGGCTGTGCTCATCCAGGCCCGAGAGGCCGTTGTCCCGCAGGAAGAGCCGGCGCAGCCCCGACAGGCCCGAGAAGGCGCACGGGCCGATGCGGCCCAGGCAGCTGCTCTCCAGGTGCAGGCTGTGCAGGTTGCCCAGGCCCTGGAAGGCCTGCTCCGGAAGGCTCTGCAGGCAGTTGCCCGAGAGATTCATGACGGCCACGTTGAGGAGGCCGAGGAAGGCGCCGGGCTGGAGCTCCTGGAGCTGGTTGTCGTTGAGCGTTAGCACCTCCAGCCGCCCCAGGCCCGTGAAGGTGCCCTGTGCCAGCTGCCGCAGGCGGTTGTGGCTGAGCTGCAGCTCCTCCAGGAAGTGCAGGTCCCGGAAGGTGCCGGGCCGCAGGCCGGCCAGGGCGTTGTGCGCCAGGCGCAGCACGTGCAGGCCCAGCAGGCCGGGGAAGGCGTCCTCATGCAGGCCGCCGATGCGGTTGTGGGACAGGTCGAGCCACCGCAGCGCCCTCATGCCCAGGAAGGCGCCGGGCGCCACCGTGGCAATCAGGTTGTGGCTCAAGTAGAGCTTCTGCAGCTTGGGCACCTTGGCCAAGACGCCGGCCTTGACGCCGCGCAGCGCGTTCCTGCTCAGGTCGAGCTCCCGGAGCTCGCCGAGGCCGCAGAACAGTGGGGGCTGCAGGTAGGCCAGCTTGTTGGCGGCCAGCACGAGCTCGCGGAGGCCGGCCAGGCCCCGGAAGGCGTGGTCGGGCAGCACGGCCAGGCCGTTCCAGCCCAGGTTGAGGGCCCAGAGCTGCCCGAGGCCCTGGAAGAGGCCGTCCTCCAGCCGGCCCAGCAGGTTGTGGCCAAGGCTGAGCGAGGCCAGGGCAGGCGTGGGCGCAAACGTGTGCGCGTCGAGGCTGCGCAGGTGGTTGCGCTCCAGGTGCAGGTGGCCCAGCGCCCCGAGGCCCCGCAGCGCGCCCGGCTCCAGGCGGCACAGCTGGCTGCCCTGCAGGGTGAGGAAGACCAGGCTGGAGAGGTTCTGGAAGGCCGCCGTGGGGATGGTGCTCAGGTTGTTGCCGTCCAGCCACAGGGCCTCGGCGCCAGCCGGGACGCCCTTGGGCAGCTGTGTGAGGTTCCGGGAGCTGCAGAAGACGCTGAGCACATCGGTGTCGGCGTCAGCCTGGAAGCTGCAGGTGCACGCAGCCGGGCACGGCGGGCTCTCGGCAGCCCCCGGCGCTCCGGGCTCCTCTCCACGCAGGCCGCCGGGGCTGAGCAGCGCCCAGGTCGCGAGCAGCAGCGCCAGGGCCGGGCCTCCTGTGGCAAGGGCAGAGGCAGCTCTGGGACTGGAAACTCGCGGTCCTGGCCCGGGGGAGCCCTCGGTGCCCACCTGGGCCACCCCGTGGCTCAGCTGGGAGGACGGATGCGGTTGGGAAGTGGGGGCGGGAGCAGGGCCAGGGACGGCCTCCCAGCTGCAGCCGCCCTCTCTGCGCCTACGCCTCGGCAGCTTGGTTCCCAGGCCCGGCCCGGTGGGTGCAGATGCCATGCTGCCATCTGCGTCCCCTGGGTGCACTATCACGCCAGGCCAGCCACCACCCAGACAGGGCAGGAGTCCCCACCCAAAGTCTGGCCATTGCTGGAATCTTCTGGAGCAGGCCAGGGTGGGGCGTTCACTTGTGGCCCTCGAGCACTGGACAGTGAGCCGGGCACCCAGGCCCTGCCCGGGTGAGGCCTCCAGCGAGACCAGGCAGACCTGGGGCACTGAGCCCAGCTAGCGACCCTGGGCATGTGCGGCCCACCCTGGGTGCCTGCCCACCACGGGGGGTGGAGAGGGGCAGGCACAAGCCCCGGGTGGGGGGACTGGGCCACAGGCCCACGGGAGTTGTGTTTCAGCAACGCCCCACCCTAACAGCAGCAACCCCCAGACCTCACGGGGTGCCAGCTGCAGGGTCCAGGCATGGGAAGCAGAGGCTCGGGCACTTGGTGAGTGCTGTGGGGTGCCCCTCTGCCTGAGGAAGGGGCGGCTGCTTGCAGGGCAGGAGGCCCCCTTCCTCACCCGGCACCATCCCAGCGGGGAGTGTGGGGCTGGGAGAGGGCGTCTGGCCCCCATTTCTGCAACCTGCCCTCGTGCCCGGGGCCACAGACTTGTCCCACTTGACTTCCTCCAGCTGCGCTCTCCTCCCTGGGCCTCGGGGACCCCTGCGCCCACCCCGTCTGCCCCACCCTTGGCCCTCACCCTCCCTCCAGCAGGCTCAGGGCTCCGGACCCCCGGAGCTTCCGGCAGCCCAGGGTGCTGCCTCGGCTGGGGGGGACGTCTGAGGGCCTCACCTCTGCTCAGGGCCATTCCCGCGTGCACAGGCAGTGGCGCCTCTGCTGGGCCTCGCTGCGCTGGGCTCTGATGTCCCTGGCCGGCCGGCCCCGCGGCCCGGCTCCCTTAACCCCCTCGTGCCGGGGCCGCAGCTGCGCACAGTCCGGGGCAGGGAGGCGGCCAGAGGCTGTGTCCATCCCCAAACCTGCCGCGGGTCAGGGACGCAGCTTGGGACAAAAGGGCCATCCCCCCGTCTTCCTGCCCCTGCATGGTGGGGAAGGGGTGGCATGGGGGTGGGCCCCGGGAATGAGGGGTGGGTGCTCGGGGCACATCTGGGGAGTGCAGGAGAGGAGGCCCCAGTGCCCTGCAGGCTCCCTGCCCTGGGCCCGCGGCAGTTCCCGGGGGCCTTGGGGTCCTGCACCCCCAGCCTGAGCAGAGGTTGTGTCAGGGGTTAAGCGGCCGGTGCTTTCCAGCTAACCTGACCCCCCTCCCCTGCTGCTCCCCGTCTCCCCATCCTCTCCCCTCCCAGGGCCTGTCTCCGCCCAGCCCCAGCTTCGCAGGTGACCCCAGGGTCAGCCGGTGTCTGGCCCCCGCCCCGGCCTCTTCTAGGAATGCCTGGCACAGCCCCGCTTCCCGCCCCGCTGCCCCCACCGCTGACCTCGGACCTCCAGGGAGAGGGGAGCCGCCTGGCGGCCCCGTGGGCACACCGTGGGCAGACGGAGACTGCCCCCCGCCCCCCGCCCACCCAGGGCTGCCCCGAGGTGCCTGAGGCCCAGCCTCTGCGGAGGCCTCTGCGGGTGGTCGCCCCAGTCGGTGGGTGCCCCTCCCCGAGGCCTGCTCCCGCCACCACCCCACTTGCCAGCACTGCGCTGGTGCCCCCGGCGCCCCTGGCCCCCAGCCGCCCCTGCCCGGCCTCCCTTTCTCTGGTTGCGCTTTGCTTCTCAGTTTCTTTTCTGAGAAATTATAGATCCGAGGGAGAAAGTCCACAGCCCAGAGGCCTGGGATGAATTGACACAGTGGAAAGTGCGGATTCAGCAGGGCCCTGGGGCAGCGCCGGCTCTTCCAGAAGGTTCCCTGTCACTGGCCGGTGGCTGTGGCCGGAGAGGGGCTTGGGGCAGGGTGTCACCTTAGGTCGGGAAAGGGCGCAGGGGACCTTTGGGGACTGTGAGCCCAGCTGTGTGAGGCAGGGAGGCCTTGGGTGCCACACGTTCTGCCGGGAGGAATAATGGGGCGCGGGCCACTGCTGTGCCCCCACACCCCTCCCCTGTACCCTACCCCCACCCAGCCTGCACCCTCTGCCTCCCCTACCCTGCACATGCACCCCAACCCCCATTTCCCCCACTCCACACCCTGCACACACGTGCACACACACACCCCTTCCCCAGGACAGCCCCCCCCCACTTCCCGGCTTTTCTTTCTAGTGTTTCTGCCCAAGAGGGTCTCCCCGAAGGGCTCAGTCCAGCCCTGCCTGGCGGTCCCCCTTCAGGCATGGGGGACCCCTCCAGGCACGGGGGTCCCCTCCAGGTACAGGGGTCCTGCTCCAGGCACAGGGGTCTCCTCCAGGCACGGGGGCCCCCCCAGGCACGGGGGCTGGTGCTGCGGGGCCTCGCGGCACGGGGGGTGAGCCCAGCGGCCCCGTATTGGCAGGTGCACGATGGACGGCCCTGCAGCCAGTCCTGCCCGGGGGCACGGCTGCGTCCCACCTGCGGCCGGGAACCCGTGGAGCCTGGGCTTGTCCCCAGGCTCCTCTGTGGGATTTGTAAAAACGTTCCAGGAATAAGCCCTTTCTCTGGTGCTGCTAATGTCCTCAGCACGTCGTTTGCCTTCCCCCTCCCTTCATGGTGATTTTGCTGAGAGTTTTTTTTTTTTTCTTTTTCTTTTTTTTTTTATAGCTTTGTTTATCATTTTTTTTAATTCAGTTTTATTCAAACACAATCACATAACATACAATCATCCATGGTATACAGTGAGCCGTTCACAGTATGATCATCTAGTTATGCATTCACCACCACAATCTATTTCTGAACATTTCCCCCACATCAGAAAGAGTCAGAACAAGAACAAAGAACTAAAAATGAAAAAAGAACACCCAAACCATCCCCCCATCCCATACCATTTGTCA
>PVKY010000515.1:0-46797 GCA_004027775.1 Bradypus variegatus
GGGGCCTGAAGATTTCTTCCGAAGCATTACACTGGGTTGTGTTGCCTGTTCACATTTACTCTGCAGTGGGCTGGGGGAAGGGTTCAAAGTAAGACTACAAGGCTCACCCTTCCGAGTTTACAATCTGCTTGGTCCCTGCCCTCAGTGTCCTCCCTTTCTCTGGACCTCCTGAGTGCTATGACTCTTGGGCAAAGTCATTCATTCAGCCACAAATATTTATTGAGCGCCTACTATCTGCCAGTCACTGCTCTAAGCACCATTTGGACCTCAACTTTTTCATCCGCAAAAGGAGGGGTTGCGTTTCTCGACAGCAAAATCATCGGCATCTCGGACGAAACAATTCTGTCTGTCCCGGGCACTACAGGACGTTGGGACAACCCAAAGACGCCCCCTGAACATTTCGGAACAGCTCCTAGGGGGCAATATCGCCCCCCGATTGAGACCCAAGGGTCCACCCCGTAGGACTCCAGGAGCCCAGGAGTAGGGAGGCCCAATTCTCTGCTCTGTCACTGGCAATTTTAGAATGATGCCGGCACACACGAAGCGCAGCATCTGGCCCAGGTAACCGGGGAACAGGGCCTTACACTGGCCTCTGGATGAGCGGGTCAACACCCTCGGGGCTCTCGGTTCTGACTTCTGGGTGCCCAGCTGGCCGCACCCCTTTGCAGTTACTCCCCACCCACCTAAGATCCAACCCGGGTTTCTGTTCCAGGCCGAGTTCCCGGGCCCAAAGGCAAAAGGAATGAGACACGAAGGGTTAACGCAGGTGGCCGCTTAGACGCCCCCGGCATCTCCGAGGTCACGTGAGAGCGAGGGCGGGACCACGCGAGGGCTGACCAATAGGCTGGGCCGTCGGTGGGCATGCTAACCAATAGGAGCAGGATGCGGGGGTCCGGGGACTAGGAAGAAACGGCGGCCGGGAGGGGGCTCCGAGGACCATGGGCCTTCTGACCATTCTGAAGAAGATGAAGCAGAAAGAGCGGGAGCTGCGACTGCTCATGCTGTATCCTCCCGGACGCTGGCGCCGCGCGGGTAGCGGGGGACCCCGCCGGGCGGGCGACCCCTATCGGGCGCGGGGTGCGCGGCGGGCCGACCCGTGCCAACTGCCCGGTGTGCGTCACACACGTGGGTCCTACCAATCGCTTCCAGCGGGGGCCGGGGAGGCCGTACCACCGGCCCGGGGGGGGGTGCGTCACTCCGCCGTTCGGAGCTGTGGGCCTAAAAGCGCAGCGACGGGACCCGGGGTCCCAAAGGCAGGGGGAGGTGGGGCCTGGCGGTGCGTCGGCCGCCGCGGTCTGGCGGTCTGGCCCGAACTGGGGGCCGCTGTCTTCCCCGGCTCCCACCTCCTCCCCCCTGTCTGAGGGTGCTCGGCCCCGGCCCTGCCCTCAAATTCGGAATGCCGGGGGCGCGGGCCCCGCCTTCAGTTTCCCCCGGGAGGCGCGCGCGGGCTCTGCGGGTCGTTTCGCCCGCGGGCCCAACTGCCAGTCCCCTCGGTGTCCCGGCCGCCGCGGGCATGCAGGCCGTAGGGCCCCGCCGACCTGTCGGGAGCCGTTAGCAGGCGCCGGCGTTCGTTCTCGCTCCTCGGTGTCAGGCCCCGTTTCTGGCCTGGGGACCCTGAGATCCACGAGCTGGGCCGGCCCCACCCGGAGCTCCCCGAGGAGGCGAGAGCAGATGCTTATGTGCGCAAATAACTTGAAAAAAAAATGTCCATGCCAGGTCTTTTTTAAAAAAGCCCTGAAGAGGTTACGGAGAATTCACTCGAATATGGTTTGAGCACTTAGTATGTGCTAGGCGCTGTCCTAGGTGCTGGGGTAAAACAGCCCAGCAAAGATTTCTGCTGTCTTGGGGATATGTCATTCCGGGGTGGGGGTGGGGGGCGAAAGATGATAAATAAGTGAACTATAGTAGGTATGGAGAAGAAAGCAGTTAAAAACTGGGTGGTCAAAGAAGGCTACATGGAGGGAGTGGCGATCGAGTGAAGAAAGACCCCAGGAGGCGCATGGTGAACCCCAACCCCGTGGGTATCTGGGGGAGACTGCAAAGACCTGGAAGTGGAGTTCAGCTGGTGTATTCCAGGGGATGTCGGGGAGGGCAGTGTGGCTGAAGAGTGAGCAAGGAGGAGGGTTCTAGAAGATTAGGTTAAAGAGCTGAGGGGGTGGTCTGGGGGAACCAGCCCATGGAGGGCCTCTGAATTCCTGGCTTATCCTTTAAGTGTTGAAGAGAGCAATGATGTGACTCCAGTCTTGAACAGGTGTTTCTAGCTTCCACGTTGAGAACAAGGGGTGCAACAGCAGAAGCAGGGAGACCAGTTAGGGGGCACATGCAATAATGCAGGGCAGATGGGATGGTGGCTGGGACCAGGATGGAAGCAGTGAGGTGAAGGAAGTGAGGAGGTGTTTTGACAGTAGGGCCAGCAGGAATTGCTGCTGGGTTGGATGTGGAAGTGAGAGAGAGAACAAAGTCAAGCCTGCCTCTGGGTTTCTGGCCTGAGCAGTTAGAACAATGAGGAGCCACTTGCTGAGATGCAGAAATCCTGGGGAGGAGTGAGGGAGCAGGGGTTGAGAATGAAAGCTCAGCTTTGGCCCTGTGAGTGCCTTGGAGCCCTCCTAGCAACATCAGGAGGCAGCCGGTATGTGGACCGTTGTCCAGCAGGGTGCTTGGGCCTGATGTATAAATTTGGGGGTTATCAGCATAAAGATGGTATTTGAAGTCATGATCCCGGATGCGCTGTCCCAGGGAGTGAGTGTGGACTGAGAAGAGGGCTGAAGTGCACTGGCATCCAGACACCAGGGAGTTGAGCCGGAGAACTGGGCGAGAGCGAGCCCAGGAGAAAGGGCAGGACAGGACAGAGTTGGGAAGAGGGAGGGTCACTTCACAGGTGACCAGCCATTGGAAAGCAGTGTGGGGGTCACTGAGACTGGCCGTGGCAAGAACAGCCTGGGGAAGTGGTGGGAACAAAAGATCAATGGGAGTGGGTTCAAGAAAGAGCAGAACAGAAGTTGGGGAGGCTGAGATTGACTCCTAGTTTTTTTAGGAGATCCACTGGAAAGGGAAGGAAAGACTAGCTAGAGGGGAAGAGGATTTTGTTTGCTTTTTCTGTGTTGGGAGAAACAGCCAGGGGAGAAGTGAGCATGGACATTGGAGGGAAGGATAGATGATCAGGGGCTAAGTTTGGGGTCCAGGAGAGGTCCTCTTATTACCCCCATTTCTCAGGCTGGAGTCACTTGCCCCAGGGAGCCGAGCCCCCCACCCCTCCCTGCAAGTTTCCTTCATGTTGGAAGGAAAGAGCAGGATGCTTCTCCTGCTGGCGAGCTCACCCATTCACTTGCACCCACTCAGCAGCAAAAAGTTTGGCAAATTTCAGAAACAGAGGCAAAGGGGGCTGCCCCCAGGCATTTGCTCATGCGGGGGCTCCTTGTAGGCCGGGCCTCTGTGCAAGATACTTTCTCAGGATGGGTTCCCTGGCACCTGAGCTAAAGGAACCTCCTGCAGTGACGCCCTCAGGAATCCCCTTCATTGTGTTTATAACACTCAAGGGGTCTGACAGTGCCTTATATTCGCATTTATTTGCACTTTGTTGAGCAGTCTCCCCACTAGAGTATAAGCTGCCAAAGGGCAAGGATTTTGTCCTGTTCTCTGGGCTACCCCCAGCACCCAGGATCAGGCCTGGCAATTAGTATCTCCTCAATAACTACTTACGGAATGAATGAAGGCACTTTGGGTCAGGCAGAGATGATACAATATGTATTTCTTGATCCTTCCGCATTTTTCCTGGGCCTGTTGTGGGCCAGGCAGGTGCTCAAATACTTTTGACACGTGGTGGGAAAGGTTTGGTCTATGAGGGGCACCTGAGAGGATGCCACCAGCCTGCGGAGCATGGGCACACCTCCTTAACCCAACGCGGCCCAGCGGCCTGGACAATGCTGGCAAAACAACCATCCTCAAGAAGTTCAACGGGGAAGACATCGACACCATCTCCCCGACGCTGGGCTTCAACATCAAGACCCTGGAGCACCGAGGGTGAGCAGGGTCCTGGCGTGTGGGCAGCCCCAAGCCGGGCAGGGAGGGCGGGAGGGGGCCAGGCTGACCCTGCAGCTCCTGTCCCCTATGCCCAGATTCAAGCTGAACATCTGGGACGTGGGTGGCCAGAAGTCCTTGCGGTCGTACTGGAGGAACTACTTTGAGAGCACCGATGGCCTCATCTGGGTGGTGGACAGCGCCGACCGGCAGCGCATGCAGGACTGCCAGCGTGAGCTCCAGAGCCTGCTGGTGGAGGAGGTGGGCTTCGCCTGGCACCCAGGCCCCTACCCTGTGCATCTTTGGATTCCTGGAGGGACACTTAGGGGTGAGGTCCATCCCTTCTCTGATCCCCCACCATGTGCCCAGCTCCTCGGAGGGCGGGGCACATGCCATGGCCGAAGACCCGGGTTCCCAGCCCTGAGCTGGGTTCCCAGCAGGACACTTGACCTCTCTGAGCCTCTACTTTGTCATCTCAAAAATGGGATTGAAATCGAGGCGATCTTATAATTTATCATCCAAGCTGGAACCCTTTAAAAAAAGATAAACTCTTAGGTTTACAGAAAAGTTTTAAAGATAGTACAGGGAGTTCCCAGGTATCCTTCACCCAACTTCCCCCAAAGTTAGCCTCTTATAACCACAGTGCAGTGGTCGAAACTGAGAAATTAGCATCAGTAAGTTACTACTAGCTAAATACAGACTTTATTCAGACTTCATCAGTTTTTCCGCTCATGTCCTCTTTCTGCTCCAGGAGTCATTACACTTAGTTGTGAACCAGGAAGGACCCTTGTGGGAGTGAGAGAGGGAGTTGTTAATTATGCAGTAGTGGGTCAGGTGACACAAGGGCTGTGGTGTGCCCAGTCCAGGCCTGGCACATGGAGGCCCTCGGGAAGGATCAGGTCCACCCACGCACAGCCAGGGAGCCCCTGTCGCAAACACACTTGGAAATGGTAGACTCAGGCAGAGAGGGACGCCCATCAGGGCAGTGGATCCAGGTAGAGGGCTCCAGGAACTCAGGAGAGGGAAGGGTCACTTCCAGCAGGCTCCCCTGGGCCCGTCACATTCTCTGTGCACGTCAGCTCACTGGGTCTGAGCAGCACAGAGCCACCAAGGGCTTGGGGTCATCTTGTCCAACATGTCTTCCCCATTTATGGAAGAGGAAACTGAGGCATGGAAGAGTGAGGCACCCACTAGGTGGGCTGGACCCATGCTCAATGGAGTGTCCACACGGGGCCCCCACCACCACGGCGAGCTCTTCCTGATCTTCCAGCTTGATCTGTGATCCCAGGGGCTCAGGTTACTAGAGGAGCAGCCAGGCAGCCTGGGGTAGGCCTAGGGTACCCCCTGAACCACCCCCTGACCCACACATGCACACATACACCCCTCTCTCTTCTCGCCCCCAGCGCCTGGCTGGAGCAACCCTCCTCATCTTTGCCAACAAGCAGGACCTGCCCGGAGCATTGTCCTCCAACGCCATTCGTGAGGTAAGTCCCGGCCAGGGACAAGCCCTTGGAGAAAAGGAGTACACGTTATCTCTATTAATTTATTTAAAAAGCATCTATTAGCCCGTGCTGTGTGGCAGGACCTGTGCGGGGCAATGGAGATACAGGGATCAATGAAATGTAGTGGTGGAACCCAGCCTGGGGGAAGGCAGACCTGCTAATGGATTATTCCGCAGGATAACAGTTGCCAGCGTGTACTGAGGGTTTTCTAGGTGCTAGGCTCTTGGCATGTATTAACTTGTTTGATTCTCAAAACAATTTCACAAGGTAGAACCCGTTTGTATCATCGTTTTATAGCTAGGGAAGCAGGTTCAGAGAGGTTAGGTAACTCAGCCAAGGTCACACAGCTAGTAGGTAGACAAGCCAGGATTTAAGCCCAGGCCTGTCTGACCTCAGAGCCTGCATCTTAACTGTTACTCTAGAGCTCAAGTTCCAGAATAGGAAAGAGCAGGGTTAGAATATTGCTTCTGCCACTTACTAGTTGTATGGCCTTAGGCAGTTGCTTAACCTCTCTGAGCCTTGGTTTCCTCCTCTGTAAAATGGCCAGCGCAATCCCTGTCTCCTGGGGCCTTGTGATGAATGAGTAGGGGGCATTTGTAGGGGATCCTCATAGAAGCTGGGGAGCCTGCGGTCCTGTTCTGCTCCTAAGGGGCAGTGCTGGCCTGGCGGTCTGCAGCGAGCCCGGGTGCCACATGGGAGCAGATAAACCCTCACCAGGGGCCAGGGGAGGCTTCCCAGACCGGGGTGCCTGTGGTCACTGGGCCCCTCCCCACTGTCCGCCCTCCCAGGCCCTGGAGCTGGACTCCATCCGCAGCCACCACTGGTGCATCCAGGGCTGCAGTGCCTTCACTGGGGAGAACCTGCTGCCTGGCATCGACTGGCTCCTGGACGACATCTCCAGCCGCATCTTCACAGCTGACTGAGCAGTGCGGATGCCCCCTCCTTGCCGTTCAGGCCCCCGGCCCTCGCCAAGCCCCAGCCATGAGGGGAATAGAAATCAGTCTGCCAACTATCTGCCAACTAACACCCCTAGCCCCTCTCTAACCTACTGCTGCTCCTGCTGCCCGCTGCTGCTCCTTAGGGCCGGCTGGCTCCCATGGCGAGGGCTGCCGCCCTGCTCCCTGCCTGGCCTGCCTGCAGCTGCCTCGCTGGGGAGCGAAGGCTGGGGCCGGGAGGGGGCTGCCTCTGCTGCTCCGAGGCCCGTGCTGGGGGCCTCGTCCTTGGCTCAGCTGTGTGAATAAACCACTCCTAACACCCGGCTCCTGGCTGAGTCATCTGTTGATTCAGCAGCTTCTTAGAGACCACCTGAGAACACACTGTCCAGCTAGTGGGGGACAGAAGGGAACAGATAATTGCAGAGGCTTCACAGATAATTGCAGAGAGTTAGAGGAGCACAGGATAGGGCTACAGTTAGTTCCATTTGGAAAAGTCCAGGCAGGCTTCCTGAGGAGGTGACTTTAAAGTTGGAAGTGAAAGATGAATAGAAGTTTTCTGGGTAGAGGGAGAGGAAGACAGTCCACCAGGGTGACTGCTTCCCTCATAAAGTGTGAATTAGAACAAAGGATGTGGCTCTCTGCTGGGATTCACGGCCTTTTGAAAGGAACATGGGCTGAATTTCAGCTCCCAAGTTGCCGCCACAGCCAGGAAGCCACCTGCAGTGGCCTGCACAGCTGTACAGGGCAGCACTGCTTCAGCTATAGGGAAATCACACCACAGAGGAATGAAGAGCAAGGTCCCTTGGGAAATGGGAGCAGTGTGGCCAAGGAGAGGTAGGGATGGCAGAGGAGCCAGGACTAGCTAAGCAGGGGAAGGGGCCTTTCCTGGAGGCTACAGGACACCCTGTGAAGCAGGGGTCAGGCTGGGGAAGGATGGGGACCAGGCCCCAGTCTCGGTGGCAGGACTGATGGGTGCTTTCACCCAGCACCACTGCTGTGGTCCAAACAGCAGCTGCTTGCTCTGGAGGGCTCGGTCCCAAGCACTCTCCACTTACAGCATGTTAGGAACAGCCCTAAGCAGTACAGACTGTGATCTCCATTTATATATGGGAAGCTGAGTCTCCAGGAGGTTAAGTGACTAGTTCAAAGCCACCTAGCTAGGAAGTGGGAGAGCTGGCGTTTGAACCCAGCACACTTAGCCACTGTGCCCCGCTCCCATGACAGCTCAGGCCTAACCTTCTCTGGTTTTTGTCTCCGAGGGAAATTCAAATGGCTGGGAGAAAGGGCCTGCCCAGCCCATCTCCAGGCCCCCACCCACCTCTTGGTGAGGACCCACTGACCAGTAATCCCAGACTGTATCCAATGGGGAAAGGGTGGTTTTCCCAAAGGAAAGTTGGGTGCTGTCACACAAGGAGGGGAAGAGATGCTGGGTGGCAGAGCTATAAACATCAGCTTTCAGGAGGTGGAAGCAGCGGAGGCTGGAAGGGGACACCAGGAGAGGCTGACTGTCAGGCTGGGAGCCACTGGAAATTTTGGAGCAGAAACTTCAACCCCTGCCCATTTCCTTTCCTCATTTGGGCTACCTTGAAAAGCAAATGACTGTGTGAGGGGCTTTAAAAGGAAACCCCTCCACCTGGGTGAGAATGTAGAATATGTTGACAACAAAGCAATATCCTCAAAAGTTGCTCCATGGGAAAACTGTCCCTTGGACTGTGACCTGTGCCCCTTCCTGCGTTAGTCACACAAGCCCAGCTTGCAGAAAATCTACATTGCACATACACAGCTAGGCACTGTTGGATCACATTTACCTTCAGGTGGGATGCATTCAGCTGCAAGTGACAAAACTAAATGCAATGGTTCAACAGTAGGGAAATGTATTATCTCATGGAAGGAAATGTCCTGAGACAAAGCAGCTCCAGGGTGGGTTAAGTCAGTGGCTCAGTGACACCCTCAAGGACCCAGCTTCTTTCAATCTTTCTGCCCTGCCATCCCCAACCTTGCTGGTTTGTCCTCAGGGACCTCTCCCCTCCTCCTGAGGCAGGGCGGTCACCCTGGCCCCCAGCTCCAGGTCCTCACCCAGAAAGGACTGATGATGGTGGCGATGGTAGTGAGCACTTCCTGTGTCTCAACTCACCTCCATACCTCCTTGGCCAGAAAGTGCATCAAGGCCACTGTGAGCCAATTGCTGGCAAGAGGAACTCCAGGACCAGGATGGGTTTAGATCCTCCAGGAAAGGTGGGGACCTGTGCAAAATCCAGGTGCTGTTAGGGTAGACAACCAAGAGTGATGTTACCTTGGAACACAGAGAAGCTGTCCTTCAGTGCATAAAATTAGAGACCCCTGCCCTGTGTTCCCTGCGCCAGATGCCCTGGGGTGAGTGAGCCCCCCAGGCTCTGGAACCAAACCCTGGATCTGCCACTCACTGGTTGATGCTGAGCAAGTTAACCTCACCGGCCTGTGCCTCAGTTTCCCCATCTGGAGAAAGACAATGGCCCCTACCTCCCAGGGGTGGCACAGGGACCAAGTGGGTTGGTGTCTGGTGCATCGTAAGTGCTGTGCGAGCGTCAGCTGTGATTATGGTTCTATAAACCAGCAGGAGCACAAGCACGTTCCAGCACTGTGGACTCAGTCATCCACGATGTTGTGAGGCACCCAGCGTTCAGGCCTCCCTGGGGGCCCTTAGGAAGCGACACCCTCGATTTTAAAAGTGCATTATGCATGGATCAAGACTGGTAGGGGGCAGGCCTCACGCTGCCTTTCCCTGGGACCCACAAATATATCCTGTGTCCAGGACCAGGTGTGGCCCGGCAGGATAAAACCCAGTCCCCCGGTGGACAATGGAACTGCTGGGACGTTCCTTCCCCCACTGTCCTGAGCATATGGGCAAATTCACTGGAGAAGCTGTGACTCTGGTGGGCGTGCTCAGAGCATCCGCTCACAGCCTGGTGGTGTATCTGTCCCCGGTTCCTCCACCTGGCTGCACGTGGAGCATTGCCCTGGTGGGCCATGAACCGAGACCCCCTGGCTCTGGGGAACCGACACCCACCTGTGGAGCTGACCTTGCTCGGTCTCTTTGTGAGGAAATCGTCTTCCCACCAGAACCTGACTGGCGACCCTGACACCTGTACTAGAGGGGTTGATGTCTCTTCAGGGGTCTCCTTCTGACCCCCAGAGACAAATAAGAAAATAACAAGGTTCTACTCATGGCAAAGGTCTGTGGATGGGAGCGCACGCCATGGCGCAGGCCCAGCGGGGAGCGGCTCCTGCGGCTGTGCCTTCCTTCCCGGCTCTTCCCTCTCCCCTGCCTTCTAAGGAGGATCTTCTGTTCTCTTCTTCTGGCGGGGAGCTGGTGGGGTTGGAGACCTGGAGAAGGCCAGGGGCTTAACTGATCTGGATAGGAAAGGGCTTAGCCAAGACAGGCAGAAGGAAAGGGAGAGGGGAGGGTGTGCACCCGTGGGCCAGCGAGGGGAAGGAGAGGGAGACAGCAGCTGGCCTGTGGAGGGAACTTTGGGGGGCAGGAGCCACATCCCAAGGGAACTTCAAGGGAGTCCCGGGGTGTACTGGGTGAGGGGCCACCATGCCATCCACAGCCTCCTCCCGAATGAACCCCTCTTAGATGTACTACCCTGTTTCAGAACTTCCAAGAGTCTGACTGGGGAGTCGGCTTTGTGGTTCTTTCTGGAGGCTGCCTACAGCAGCGAGGAAAGCAGCTATGTGAGCCCAGGCCATGGCATTTAAGCCTCATTGGGCGGGTGGTGGCGTCAGTCAAGGTCCTTGAAAGCCAGCCCCAGATGCAGCTTCCAGTTCCCTCCAGCAGAAAGGACCTCCCAGTGGGGGTCAGGAGCCCAGGCTTGGAAAGCAGAGAGCTCCAGGGGCAGGGCAGCCAGATCCACAGCCAAAACTTCTCCAGAAACCAGCCAGGTCCCCTGGCCAGGTGCTGTGCTGACTCACTCAAGATTCAAAGCCTTGGGAGAGAGGGTGCCCCCTACCCCCACCCCAAGGGTAGGCAGGGAGTGCCATCTGGGGCAAGATAAGGAGCTGGCACCTTTGCGTTCTGGGGGAGGAGGCTGGAGGGCTACACATACTACACTACACATACTATGTACAGAACCTCCATAAAAATCGGGTGCCCCAGAACTAACAGGAAGAGTGAACGGTGGGCAGGTCAACAAAGGAAAAAAAAAATAAATAAGATACCCACCCCAGCAGGTTCTATTGTGAACGTTCCCATCCTAGAGAATGGAACCTGGGGCTCCACTGCTGGAAGCAAACGGCATCCTGCCCCTCCAGTACTCTTTTTTGCTTCTCCAAGCTTTTCATAAAAGCTGAATTAGAGAATCCTGTGCAGGGAGGCAGAGGAATAATTTGGTTATGTCTCGCACATACTGGACATAATGAAAGTTGGTTGGATGGAGGGATGGCTGAAGGAAGGGAAGGAGAAGCCATTTAGGGGCCGGTGATGAGGGGCGCGATCACTGGATAGAGACCACCGATCAGAGAACGCTCCCCAATCCTTACTGTCAAATTATCCCAGTTTACGCTTTACCAATGACCGAGAACTTTTCAGACGTTCCCTTGGCCGCGCGCCCGGGACGGGAGCAGATCCTCACTTGCGACCCGTTCCCTGGGCCAGAAGATGAAGGGCGCAGGCCCGGGCGAGGCGGCGACTGGCGGAGGCAGGCCCGGAGGGGAGGGGGCGCCGTAGAAGAGGCGGAGACCGGCGGTGAGGTTCGCTCCAGCTCGGCTGCTATGTCCCGCCAGGCGAAGGACGACTTCCTGCGGCATTACACGGTCTCCGACCCCCGGACCCACCCCAAAGGCTACACCGAGTACAAAGTGACCGCGCAGGTGAGGTGGGGCCCAGCGGGGAGCTTTACCCCTTTAATAAAGTGGGGCCGTGTTTTACCTTAAGGCAACTAACCACAGGCAGCTCCTTTTCAGAAGGCAGAAATGGGTTTCCCCTTTAAGGAGCATTTGCAGCAAGAATCTTTCTTGACTCCTTTAACCATGGTGAGGGGGGGCGGCGGGGCTAAGGGAGGGCGCTGCCCCTTTTAAAAGGGCGTGGACCGCAGTTCCGCGACCGGGAGGTAGGGGTGTCCAAGCCCAACCGGTGGCGCGTTGGGCGTCAGGCTGTGAATTTCTCTGAATTAACGTGAAAACTCTGGCTTAACCCAAAGGCTAGTTAGTTGTCCAATCTCTTAGAATGAGTTTTTATTGGTTTGTTTATTATTTACATAAAAGCCCTTTAGAGTGTATTTTTGTTTTTTAAAATATACTTGTCTGTGGTTTAAAAAATCCGTATAGTTCAAAGGGATTTAACGATTAAGTCCTTCTTCAGCGGTCATGGCAGGAAGTGAATAAAGACTAAAGTTGATTATACGAAGCAATAATATAAGCATTATATAGAGACCTAGAAGAAACCATGACAAAAATGAAAAATAGAAACTGTAGCAGAATATCTCTAGAATGATAGACAAGAGCAGGTAACAATGGGGACCTTCTGAGAGAAGAAAGAGTGGCTGTATAGTGGTTAGGAGAAGACTTTTCACTGTATGTTTTTTGTACCTTTAGAATTTTAAATTGTTAAAGTGGAGTAAAAACATAAAGACACTTCCAAAGCAATCCTCCTTGTTGTTTAAAAATTTGTTTTCCCCAAATATTTTGTAATCTTGACTATACCTAATGTTCTAGTTTGCTAATGCTGCTGGAATGCAAAACACCAGAGATGAATTGGCTTTTATAAAAGGGGTTTTTTTTGGTCACATAGTTACAGTCTTAAGGCCATAAAGTGTCCAAGGTAACACATCAGCAATCGGGTACCTTCACTGGAGGATGGCCAACAGTGTCTCAAAAACCTCTTTTAGCTGGGAAGGCACGTGGCTGGCGTCTGCTCCAAAGTTCGGGTTTCAAAATGGCTTTCTCCCAGGACGTTCCTTTCTAGGCTGCAGTTCCTCAAAAATGTCACTCTTAGTTGCACTTGGGATATTTGTCCTCTCTCAGCTTCTCCAGAGCAAGAGTCTGCTTTCAACAGCCATCTTCGAACTCTCATCTGCAGCTCCTGTGCTTTCTTCAGAGTATCCCTCTTGGCTATAGCACCTCTTCAAAAGTCCGCTCTCAGCTGCACTGACTTCTCTCTGCCCATCAGCTCATTTATATGGCTCCACTGATCAAGGCCCACCCTAAATGGGTGGGGTCACACCTCCATGGAAATTATCCAATCAGGGTCATCACCCACAGTTGGGTGGGGTGCATTCCAAAGAAACACTCAAAGAAATCTAATCAACACTGATTACATCTACCTACACAAGATTGCATCAGAGATAATGGCATTTGGGGGACATAATACATTCAAACTGGTACACCTAAAGAATGCAAAAGTCCCTGGGAAGATCGACTGGGTGTTGGGAAGTTGTGTCAGGGACTGTCACCTGTTCATTTGTCTTTTTGTTGGATTTTTAAAGCAAGTAATATGCATGACTCTGATTTTTTTTCTAATTAAAAATCCCACCCCCTCCCATCCCCATCCCTTCTCTTCATAGGCACCATTGTGGCTGGTTTTTTATCTAGATGTCCTTGCACATAAGCTCTACAAGCAAATATATGCATTCACTGTATTTTTACTGTAGTTATTATTTACACACCATGGCATTCTGCACCTTGACTTTCACTTGCTGGTATTCCTCATGACGCTTTGTTTTTGTTTTTGACTTTTTTATTTTGCTTTTTAACTTTTTAGAATTGAGACATAACTGACATCAAGGAATATGCCCAAATCTTAAATATACAGCTCAATGAATTTTTATATATGTCTGCATCAGTGCAAACACTATCACCCCTTTAAATTCCTGAACCCCTCTCCCGTCAGCAGCCCCCTCCCATAGAGGGTTCCGACTTCTGTTATCATAGATAACTTTTGCCTGTTCTTGAACCTCGGATGAATGGAATCAATCAGCAAGTGCTCTTTTGTGTTTGACTTTTCTCACTTAATATAATGTTTTTGGAATTTGTCCTTATTGCATATTTTAAGTAGCTTTTTACAAAAATTATTGCTGCATAGTGGTCTATTGTATAAATGTCTACATTTTCTTTTTTTGTTTTCCTGTTTTTGGGCATTTAAGGTTGTTTCTAAAAAACGTTTTAGGTACTATGAATAATGCTGAATGAACATTTAGTACAAGTCTTTTTGGGGACATAGACACTAAATTCTCCTTACAGGAGCCTAGAGGTGGAATTGCTGGGTCACAGGCCTGACATATTGTAGCTCCCTTAGAAACTGCCGAACCATTTTCCAAAGTGGTTGCACCACATTATACCCCATGCTCACCACCACCTGATATCATCAGTGTCTTTAATTTTAGTTATCCTGAGTGCTGGGGAGGGAGTAATATCTCACTGGAGTATTAATTTGGGCACATCTCTGATGAATGATAATGTTGAGTATATTTTCATAATCTTGTTGGCTATTAAAACATCTTCTGTGGAAAGTGCATGTTCGAGTATTTTGTTTATTTTTAAAAGGTGTGGTTTTTTGTTTTGCTTTGCTTTGTTTTGTTTCTTGTCTTTTTAATATTGATTTGTAGGAGTTCTTTGTATATTCTGGATATGAGTCCTTTGAAAGGTATATATGTTCTTTAATAGTCTTTAAATATTGCTTTTACCCAAAATATTTTAGGCATGTCTCAATTATAAAATTATAAAATCCGGTTTTATTCCCAGCAGTTCCACTTACCTGGTGCTTCCCCCGGAGGGAGGGTGCTCTTGGCTATTGGGCATCCTTGGCTTCCACGGGGTGTCGGGGCATCAGGGGTCCATTTCTGGTCTCACCTGGTTCTTGTCTGTCTTTCCCAGTTCATCTCAAAGAAGGATCCAGAGGATGTCAAAGAGGTGAGGCTCCTGGAAGGAAGGGGGAGTGGGGTGCTCCTTCCCAATTCCAGGTCTGGACCCAGTTGAGACCAGGTAACTCCAGGGTGACCCAGCCCTCCTCCTCCCTGGCCTTGGGAGCAGGGCTGCTGTGCCCTGATCCTCAGGTCCCGGGGGCCAGGCTGGGAGTGGGGAAGCCTGCAGGTCCATGTCGGGTCTCCCTGGGCCTCTCAGGTGGTGGTCTGGAAGCGGTACAGCGACTTCCGCAAGCTGCATGGAGACCTGGCCTACACCCACCGCAACCTCTTCCGCCGCCTGGAGGAGTTTCCCTCTTTCCCCCGTGCCCAGGTGTTTGGTAAGTGCTGGCCCTGGCTCTCAGGGGGAGGGGGAACCCCACTGGCAGGGAGAAACTCAGACCAGAAATACATTGTAGAGAGCCGGGAGGGCCCTTAGAGCTGGCCCCATTTTACAGATGGGAAAACTGAGGCTTGGAGCAGCAGAGCCCTAGCTGTGTGACGTTCCTGTCCTCATTAGCCCTGTTTTCAGGGCGAGGTAATTGAGGCTCAGTGAAATGAAGGAACTTGTCATGCACGTGGCAAAACCAGGCAAAACTGGGCTTCCTTCTCCCAAGCCCAAACTCCCTCTAGACCTGGGCTGTCCAGGGCCCACACGCGGCTGAGCAGCCCTTGGCATGCGGCTGGTCCAAACTGGGACACGCTGAGAGTGCAGGGAACACTCTGCAAAGAGTGAGAGCCTCTCACTGCTGATGTTTATATTGACTACACGTTGCAGTGATAATATTTTGGATATATCAGGTTAAATAAAATACATTATTAAAATTAATTTCACCAGTTTCTTTTTACTTAAAAAAATGTAGCTACTAAAAAACTTAAAGTTACACACGTAGCTCTCTGCTTCAATCTGTTGGACAGTGCTGGGCAGTCACTTGGGTCTTCGGGCTCCCTTCAGATGTTCTTTTCACAGCAAGGTGAGGAGTTGTTGCTGGCAGGTTATGCCAGGCCAGGGTGAGTTATCTAACTCCAGCCTGGTGATCATGGTGCCAGGGGCGGGTAGTTTGCTACTTAACTGGAACAGAGGAGTGAAGCTGTTAAAAAAAGGGGGGGGCGGGGCTAGTTGCTGTGTGACCTTGGACAAGTCACTTCCCCTCTCTGAGCCTTACTTTCGTCCCCATTACATCAAAGCTATCTGAAATTATTTTGTTTCTTGTTGCTTGCCTGCATCCCTCTGTCTAGAATGTGATCTCCAAGAGGGCGGAGCTTTGCTTCTCTCTCATTTACCCTCTGAACCCAGCACATAGTAGGTGTTCAACAAACATCTGGTAAATGAATGAATAGGGAGCTTGATCCCTCCATGCAGGGCCCCTCCCCGCCCAGCCAGATGTGTTCATTCATTTAGCAAACCTTTCTTAAGCAGCTACGGTGTGCCAAATGGTGGGCTGGGCCCGGGAGATCCAGTAATGAGGGAAGAGGGAAGAAAGGAAGAGGGAATGGAACTTCCCGTTTAGTCCATTTTAGTTCATTACTTGCCACACAGTGAGAATGAATTTCTTTTTATAAACGATACGACGGAGGAGGTGTGGTGTCTGCTGGCTTTTGACCCTGCCTTGGAGCAGAGAGAGCAGGGCCTCTGGAGCCGAGCCTTCTCTGGAGGAAATGGTCTGGGGGCAAAGCAGGCCTTGGCCCCACGAGCAGCCTGAGCATCCCCGGCTGGAAGCAGCATCTGCGGAGCCCCGAGTGGGCAGAAGGAGCCCCGTGTGATGAGCAAGGAGTGAGGGGAGAGGCTGGCATAGGCCTGAGCCAGCAGAGTCCCCGGCTCAGAGCAAGGAGAGTCTTCAGCTGGGTTTGAGCCTGGTGCTGACAAGCTCAGATTTGCACTTTAAAAGGCTCACCACTGGGTGGCTGTGTGGAGGGGAAGACAGACTGGGGAGACCGGTGAGGTTGGCTTTTGTGGGGGTCAGGCCTGGGCTTAGGCATTGAGGTCCTGGCCCACTGCTGGGGCCAAAGAAAAGAAGGAAGTGGAGGGCTGTGGGCCGTGGCGGGGGTACAGTCAGCAGGGGCTGGTGGCAAGTTGGATGCAGGGACCTGGGAGGTAGCAGCCAGGGGAGACAGATGGGACCCCCGGCCAGGGGAGCGGCCCTGTGGTCACTGCTCCTCGCCTGGGGCCTGCAGGCCGGTTCGAAGCGGCGGTGATCGAGGAGCGGCGGAAGGGGGCCGAGGACTTGCTTCGCTTCACTGTACACATCCCTGCGCTCAACAACAGCCCCCAACTCAAGGAGTTCTTCCGGGTATGTGTCCCTGTGCCCACCTCCCCGGGACCCAAGAAGCCCGCAGGCAACCAGGCTGTGCCCCTGTGACACCCCCTCCTGCCCACCTCCCCACTGGTCTTTCTCCCCTGCAGGGTGGGGAGGTGACACAGCTCTCTGAGGTGTCCAGGGACCTGCATATACTGCCACCCCCTCTGATCCCCACGCCGCCCCCCGACGAATCCCGGCCGCCCCCCGAGGAGCCCCTGCTGCCCCAGCTGCTCCCCACCGAGAGGAGGGGTCTGGAGGAGTTGGAGGTGCCAGGTGCGTTGGGAGTGGGGAGCCAGGGCTGGAGGGTCTGGATTGGGTGGGGGGGTCCACAGTCCATCGCATCATTGACTTTGATAAATGCCCACATTTGGCCACTCCCCACCTTGGATGAGTCATTATCCTTCTCTGGGCCATGGTTTCTTCATCTGCAAAATGGGTACAAATCCCGATACACGTCTTATCTGCCCCCATGGTGGCTGCAGGGATTTAATGAGTGTGTAAGTCCATTCTGAAAGCTGGAAACAATGAGTGCAGGTGTTAATGTCCCCAGTGATCTCCCCCTCAGCGGACCCCCCACCATCCAGCCCTGCCCAGGAAGCCCTGGACCTCCTCTTTAACTGTGGGAGCACCGAGGAGGCGGCCAGCTCTCCTGCACGAGGCCCACTCACCGAGGCTGAGCTTGCCCTCTTTGACCCCTTCTCCAGGGAAGGTAAGGAGTTGAGATGGCAAGGGGTGGGGTGGGATTGGGAAGGCAGGGGCTGGGGTCCTTAGGGACTGGCAAAGGCACCACTTAGTCTGTGTGGCTTGTGTGAATCAGAGAAAGGTGCCCCCTCTTGGCAGTGCTGCCCTATGAGCAAAGGGTGCCTCAAGAATTAGCGCCAGGTGCTCTGTAAGCACTCTTCCCCTGCACCGCTGTACAGCAGGAGCCATTTCCCACCATGGGATCCTCTCCCTGAGAAAGCTCTGGAAAGAAGAGGGATCACACTCCACTGGGAGGGTTTTAGTTTCTTCCTTTGCAAGCCAGAGGCAGGGGTCTCCTGGTCAGCTCAGGGTCCAGCTGCAGATTCCAAAGGCAGGAGAGGCCCCTCGGTCAATGGGAGGGAGGCCTGGGCTGAGAGACAGCAGGGGGGCCCCGCTGGGGATCTGGAGCAGCAGCTGGCATGTGGGGGCACCAGGGAGGGAAGGGAAGGGCTCCCCCTTGGAGGGGAGGGGTGTCTGGGGACATCCAACACTCCTTCTTTGCTTTGCAGTCCAGGAATATGAGAGTCCCATGCTGCTGAGACACTGGATTTGTTGCATTTTAAAAGTCTCTGAGTTTATGATGTCACTGCAGCTGGGGTTTCATTTTTGATTCCTCAAAAGTCTTTTTTTTAAGGCTGGTTTGTTGGCTTTCCCTTCTTTGTCTTTGGCGACCTCCTGGGCAGACCCCTTTAGCTTTCTGATCAGTTTCAGGCATTTGAGCTTTCTCATGCTCAGGTGTGAAAAACTCCAGTCTAATCAAAATGATGACCTGTCTCCTGTCTAATCTTCAGCGTCTCCCTCCACCTGGCTCAGGCCTGGCTGTGATGTGACGTGTGTCCTTTTTACTTTTCTTGTTCCACTTCTCCCCATCCCTGCTTCTGCCCCTCCAGGGTTGGGACAGGGGTCAGAGGGAAGGGTTGAGGGGAAAAGACAGAGCTGGTGTCACCCTGCCTTCTGAATGGCAGGTGTCCAAATGCTCTGTCCTTGCCCCAGCTGTCTCTGAGGGGTCCTCTTGGCCAGTAGGCAGTGGCTTGGGCAGGAGCCTCTCAAGATCACTCTCACAGGAAAACTCCCAAATCTTTGCCCCACCAAATGGTGGAAGAGTCACTTGCTCAGATGTCGCCTCGGCCCCTTGCCCTGCTGCCATGGGGAGCTCCAGCAAGCCCCTGACCATCAGAATTCTCCAGGCACTCATCTCTCTCTGTCACATACCCCCAGTCTCCCGAATTCAAAAACTCGTCTGCCTTCTGCTCCATTTGCAACACAGAGAGGGCTGTAGGTGCAGTGTAGACGCCATCTCCACTTCCCACAGGGGCCCGCAGTCTCCTCATAGAGTCTCCTCACTTAGATGGGGTTGGAGAGATGCCCCTTTGTCCTCTCTGCCTCTCACCTTCCCCTTAAAGGCCCCTTTTCACAGACTCCCCTGCCTTTTTGCATGTGGGCTTTAAGGGGGAGGTTTGAGCATCACTTAGCCAGTCCTGGGGATATGATGAACACTTCTCTCTGGAATGCCAGGGTATCCACTGCTTACTGCCTTCACATTTGGGGCCTCAGCTGAAATTGCAAGACCTCACCAAAGCCCCGAGAGTCTCTGAAAGCATTCTCAGATTCCAAGGCTTAGAGGATTTCTAGCGTTAGCCTGGTGAGTTGGTCTAGCATCTTCCAGTTAAACTTTGTGCAGGGAATTCTTGAATTTGTAGATCAACAGGAGTCAGGAGGGAAAAAAGAGCAGTGACCCAGAGCTTGCAAGCTAATGTTGATGTGCACTTAAAGAAACAGGAAGGTAACGCTGATGTTACAAAAGCACATGAATCCCATCAGTCAAACAGATCATGCCCAGTTTGCTTTATGCAAGTGGCTTCGGGATTCCTCAGGCACTGCTCCCTCACCAGAGGTTGGGAAGGTGCTGGGCAAGAAGGCTCTGGGGGCAAGTACCAGGCCCCAGGGAAACAAGGGTCAGTCTGGCCTGAGACCTCCAACTGTGATTGCAGAAAGTACAGAGCCCAGCCCCACCCACATGGGTGAGCTGGCAGCGATGGAGGCAGAGCCCAAGAGGCTGGAGCCCTGGGAGCCAGGAGGGCAGGAGGAGGAAGAGGATGATGGAGAAGAGCCCACCCCTGCCTATCTGAGCCAGGCTACAGAGCTCATCACCCAGGCCCTGAAGGATGAGAAGGCAGGAGCCTACCCCGCAGCGCTGCAGGGCTACCGAGACGGCGTGCACATCCTGCTTCAGGGAGTGCCCAGTGAGTGGGTGCTAGGGGTAGGGAATTGGGCCTGGGGTCCCGGGTGGTGCATGGAGGAAGGGAAAGTGAAAACCAAGCAATGCAAGCAAAGATCTGGAGCCCTTGCTCCTTACTGACCAGCTGTGTGACCTTGGGTAGTTTCTTTACCTTTGTGGCCTGGGTTTTCCCATTTGTAAAATGGGGAGAATAGTCGCTGATTCCCAGGGAAGGAGGAAAGGCCCACCATGATGCTCTGTGAACTGCAGGGGGCTAAACCAGGGGTTCTCAAGGAACCTGGGCTGAGCCACTCTCTGTCCACAGGTGACCCTTCCCCTGCCCGCCAGGAGGGCGTGAAGAAGAAGGTGGCAGAGTACCTGAAGCGGGCAGAGGAGATCCTGCACCTGCACCTGTCCCAAGCCCTGCCCTGAAAGGGTGTGGACCGTCCCCAAGGACTCTATCTCTAGCACTGCCAGCCACCCCTTTTCTTCTCCCTGGGGCAGGCCCTACCCTCCTGGGTTATGATCCCAGGGGACATTTCTGTAACTGGACCAAATATGAGAAAAATAATTAAATCTCAGCTCCCTGACTACACCTGCCACCTTGGAATCAGGGACAATTCCCACTTCTGATCTGACTTGTCTCTGACCTGATCGGTTGAGCAGCAGCTCTGGTCGCTAAACCACCAGTTTCCACGCCCAGAATAGGGGTCTGCAAACTACAGCCTATGGCTGAATATGGCCCATCACCTGTTTTTTTGTTTGACAGCTCCGGAGCCAAGAATGGACTAACATCTTTTTTTTTTTTTTTTAAGGGTTTTCCAGCTAAAGCCAGAAAACCTGCTAGACAAATTCTAAAAGAGCTGTAACACTCTAACATCTTTTAATGATTGAAAAAAAAAATCCGAAGAATTAATATTTTAGTAACAGGTGAAAATGATAGGAAATTTAAGTGTAAGTAAAATTTTATTGGAAGACAGCTCATGTCTGTGGCTGCTTTGGCGCTACGCCCGCGGAGGTGAGGAGATGCGACAGAGACGTCTGTCCTGCAATCCTAAAACGTTTACTGTCTGGCTCTTCATAGAAAAAGTTTGCAGACCCCTGGTCTATAAAATGGGGACAAAAGTCTCCAGGGAAACAGAGCGGAGAATGGCAGTAAGGCCGCTAAAGCTAGGCTATTTAGGGGAAAGAGATAATGGAAAGGATACCAAAGCGGAGGTACCCATTTTGGGAGGCCCAAGGCCAAAGAGCAAACGCTCAGCCGAGGGAAGGGGTGGGAAGGCGTGGTCAGGCCCCGGCGCCCCGTCTGCAAAGCGATTGGTCGCGAAAGAGACTACAAACCGATGCATCATGGGAGTGGCCCCAACTACATTTAGAAACAATAACCCCGGAGCGTGAGGCTGGGCGCGGTGCATCTTGGGGACGTTGGCGCGGCGTGGGCACGCGAGTGGCGGCAGCTGAGCTGGACTACAACGCAGGGCATCTTGGGAGGCCCACTCAAGGTTGGTGGGAGGCGACCAGGCCCCGTGAGAGGACGGCGGTGGGCGGGGTCGGGTGGCGAGGGCCCGGCGGGGACGCGGGCGGCCCAGGCTGCGAGGATCAGCGGGGTGATCCCCGCCCAGTCCTGCCCTCGCCGCGGTCGGCCCCCGTGTGGCCGTCCGCAGAATGGGGCGAGTGGCCGCCGCTGTCCTCGGGATGCTGAGCGCCGGCCCTCTCCCCGCAGCCCTCCCATGCCCGGCTGCGAGCTGCCCGTGGGCACGTGCCCGGACATGTGCCCGGCCGTCGAGCGGGCTCAGCGCGAACGGGAGCGCCGCCTTCACCGCTTCGAGGTAGTGCCGGGGAACTGCGGGGACCGGGCCCGGGCCGACCCGCAGCGCGCCGTGAAGGAGTACAGTCGGCCGGCCGCCGGCAAGCCCCGGCCCCCGCCCAGCCAGCTGCGGCCGCCGCCTGTGCTGCTGACCACCGTGCGCTACCTGGCCAGCGAGGTGGCCGAGCGCCCCGACGCGTCCCGCGCAGAGGTGGCCGGCTTCGTGGCGGACCGGCTGCGCTCTGTGCGGCTGGACCTGGCGCTGCAGGGCGCGGACGGCACCGAGGCGGTCGCGGTGCTGGAGGCGGCGCTGGCCACGCTGCTGGCCGTGGTGGCGCGACTGGGACCCGACTCGGCGCGTGGGCCCGCGGACCCGGCGCTGCTGCAGGCCCAGGTACAGGAGAGCTTCGGCTCGCTGCGGCGCTGCTACGCGCGGGGCGCCGGACCGCAGCCCCGCCATGCCGCCTTCCAGGGCCTCTTGCTGCTCTATAACCTGGGTGAGTCTGTGTTTCGGCGGCAGGACAGAGCGCGGGGACTGGGGCCCTCCCTAACAGTGGAGGCCGGGGAAGCGAGGAGAAGCCTTAAACTTCCACCATGAGCTCCTTGCCCCGGGGCAATCGGAGGCACCTCGTAAATGTGTCAAGTCAATGCACAAGATCCATCAAGCCCCGATGAGTGACCACAGCACTTCCCTGCCCCTTCCCTTCTCTCTGTTTTCTCAGCAATAGACGTGAAAGGGGCGGTTTTGGAACGGGGGAGTTAGCGTAGTGGTTTTCAAAGTTTTTCAAATCTCCACTCCCAGCGTTGCAAAGCAACCAGAATATATGTGTCCGAGACGTAAGTTTCAAGACATTAGGTCCTTTCTGTGTAAGAAAAGGCTGTTGGCTTCATTACCCGCTAATGGGTCAGAAACCCCAGTTTACAAGAGTGGCCCGAGATTAGTGTCCGTGATTCCCCTTGGAGTCAGGGGCAGAGTCTCCTCGAAGACATGGTCCTCCCAGGCGGAGAAGGTGTGGTGGAGCCGGCTCCTGCATCTATGGGATGCCGCCAGGCAGTGGAGAAAGGGTGGGGAACTTGGATTTGGGGTCAGGCCAGTACCAATTCCAAGACAATCTCAGGCCAGTCGTGAAGTTATTTGGGCCTTAGTCCCCCATCCGCAAACACTGCCCACTTCAGTGTTATGAGGATCCTGAAGAAGAGCTGAAACTGCCGGCATCACTTTAAGAAGTGGGATCCAGCCGGTAGCGAGTGACTTCGCCTGCGAGCTGCGCGCGGTGGAGGCGGAGTGGGCGTGGCCGGAGCGCGCGGTGGGCGGGGTCAGGTGGTACGCCGAGCGGAGCACCCGAGGGGTGGGGGAAGGTAGGCGGGGCCGAAGGATCGTCGAGTTCTCACCCTGGGCTCCCACCCTCCCAGGCTCCACGGCGGCCCTGCACGAGGTCCTGCAGCTGCCCGCGGCCCTGCGCGCCTGCCCGTCCCTGCGCAGGGCTCTGGCCGTAGACGCCGCCTTCCGCGAGGGCAACGCCGCCCGCCTCTTCCGCCTGCTCCGGACCCTTCCCTACCTGCAGAGCTGCGCCGTGCGTTGCCACGTGGGCCATGCCCGCCGCGGAGCCCTGGCTCGCCTCGCTCGGGCCCTGAGCACCCCCAAGGGCCAGGCTTTGCCCCTGAGCTTCGTTATGCGCCTGCTGGCCCTGGATGGGCTCGAGGAGGCGCGGGACCTATGCCAAGCCCACGGGTTACCCATGCATGGGGAGGAGAGCGTCGTGTTCCTGAGGGGTCGCTTCACTGAGGAGGGGTTGCCACCTGCCGGGACCTGCGGCCTGTTGGTGGGCAGCAAACTTGGGGAACGCACCCTGGAGGAGGTGGTCATGGCAGAGGAGGAAGATGAGGGAGTGGACAGATCCAAGCACCCCACATGAGCCCAGGGGCAAGGCGCCCTCTCTATCCTTTGTTCTGCTTCTCAGACCATAAAAGGAGTTTGTTTTATAAGGACTGATGGCTAGGCTTGATTTATTCGGGGGACAGTTGAGACACTGGAAGGGCATGGTGGGGAGAAACCCAGACTGGGCAGGTCCCTTTCCACCCTGGGCCTTGGTTTCCTGCTGGTCCCTGAGAAGTGGCCTTGGTGATCCCCAGGTTGGCACTGAAGGTTGGCATTGCATCTCATCCTTCCCCCCACTGAGGGAAGTTTGTGCTTTTGCCATACTCCACCCTCTGCTCACCAAAAGCCAGGATGGTTGGGGGGGGGATTGTCATTTAGAGCTTGTCACTCTCCTCAGCTGTTGCCTCAGAGACTTGAGAGAGTGCCATGGTGGTGCCCTCTCCTGGCCTCAGAGGAGATTGGGGCACACTCCAAGAAGACTGGGGTGGGAGAAGGTTGGGACAGATGTGGGTGGGGGTTGCTGAAGAAAGAGGGTTGGAGTCAGAGGTCAGCCACAGGCCTCAGAGTGGCCGTTGCCCCCTCCAGGGCTGTCACCACGATGTTGAGCTGCCGCTGCACTTCAGCCCAAGCTGCAGATCCGTGGTGTGTGTCCTTGGCCTGGGAGCAGGCATTGGCCAGGCCTGGAAACGTGGCTACGGAGCTTGTGTGGCGGGGTGCCCAGAGCACGTGGCTGATGGGGAAATGGGTTGAGGAAGATCAGCTGGGGCCAGGAGGGGGGCACCAATGCCTTGGCCAGGCTCAGTTCTGGTTTACAACTAGACACAAAAACCATGTCTAAAAGCCCGGGCTGGCACAGCAGCATTGGTGGGAGGAGATGGAGGATCCAGTCCCAGCTCACGAGTGACCTTTATGATTCACTTCCCCATCTGTCCCATGAGGCTGGGCTGGGCTGTAAAGGCGGTGGAGCTCTGACACCCCCCTTCCCTCCTTCGAGCAGGTGGCCATGACCCACTCCACCCTTTGGTAACTCCCAGGGGCCCTGGTACAGGCTCACCTGTAGTAGCGTTCCTCTGGGAAAGCTCTCGGGTTCAGGAAGGTTCGTTCCAAGAGCATCAGCTGGTCGTTGAGCATACGGACCTGCAGGGGGCTGGGGGAGGCGGGACTTACCCATCATCCTGGAGCCAGCAGCACAGCCCCCCCCGTGGTGGCACCCTGCCCTCCCAGACACCCACCCGCTGCCCTTGCTCACTCGGGGTTGCCCCTCTGCGCTGCTGATATGCGTTGGTTTAAGGCTGCAGCTGCCCCTTCAAACTTCTCCACTGCAGTCACCAGTGGCTCTGTGGGGGACAGCCAGCGATTTAGGCTTGGGGGTGCAAGGCTCCCCAGGCCTCAGTGTTGGGGATTCCGTACCCAGGAGGATATTGTGCTTCTGCAACAGGTCCCCGAGGTCCTGCTGGGCAGCCTGCAGGAAGCTGCGGAGGGTCTCGCTGTAGTCACTGACATTAAGGGGCAGAAAGAGGCTGTCACTGAGCCGGAGAAGCACGCTTCCCGCTGTGCGGGCCACTGCCTGGTGGCTGCTGAAACCTGCAAGGAAGGGGACAAGACCAGGGCTTAGTCCTCAGCCCTTCCTCCTCCAACCCCAGAATGCCCCTGTGCCTCTCCTCACCAGGGTCCAAGAATTTGTCCACGTAACCAAAGGTGTCAAAGGCGGTGTGGTAGGTGGGGTAGATCCGGGCAGAGGTCTTGCTCTGGGGCGACAAGGGCCAGGGGTCATGGGCTTGGGACGGGAAGTGGAAGTGCGGGCATTATCTCAATTCAATCCTTGCTGTTTCCAAGAGGTAAGTTCTAGAATTCCCACTTTAACGGAGGAAACAGGCTCAGAGAAGTTAAGTAACCGGCATAGTTGGGCTGATGCCAGTTTCACGTGAGGGAGAAGAGCGTGGCTTTGGAGTCAGACGGGGGTTCAAATGCCAGCTCCTCCACCCAGGAGCTGGGTGGCTAGGAGGAGTGAAAGGGCTTTTTGAAGCCTGAAAAAGGAGACACAGGCTGGGCACTCTGCGTCCTTACTTCCATTTCACCCTCACGCCAGTGCCATGGAGCAGATTAAACTCATTTATGCCGTTATTGCATCAATTCTGACATACATGTCTTTGCATTTTTAAGATCTCTGAAATCAGGATGCTTCTTACAGTCCATGTCATGCAAATAATTGGCAGGTTTTTTTCCCCTTCTGAATAGGGCATAAAATAAAGATGCATTCGACAATCAGTAGTATTTTAAATTTGATAAAATAAGGTGGATTCTAAGGGAGATTAAAAAATTTAGCTGAGGTAACACAGCTGCTGAGTGATGGAACCCTCTTGAGTCTGCAGCAGAGCAGCCCAAAGGAAGGGAATGTCTCCTGGAGCAAGGAACCAAGGTGGGGATGGAGGGGCACCCGCTCACCCGGTCATAGGTGTAGGCAAGGTCCATGGAGGAGATGCCCAGGAAATGAATGAAGGGCGCATAGTCGCTTCCGGCACCCAGAGAGCCCAGGCTGCGTGGAGGAAGAGGAGGGCCAGGCTGGAGGGTGTTGGGCCAGCCACCCCAGCGGCGGCCCCTGTCCCGGCCCTGGGCTCACCTGGGGACCACGCCGTACACCGGGCTGCTACGGTTGAAGTAGCGGATCCAGTTGTCGTAGATGGTGAGGTCACTGGGGTCTGGGGCCTGGATCTGGACCAGAAGAAGCCTTCAGCCTCGGGTGGGGCCCATAGCGCCCCGCTCCAGCCCCCACCGCAGGGCCCGCCCCTACCTCCTCGTCCCCGCCCACCTTCAGCCCATCCCCCGGCCGGTCCCACAGCCTTAGCCCTGCCCCCGCCCACTCATCTGTCTCCGCCCCGTTCATTCTCAGCCGCGACCTGTTTGGCTGCGGAGAAGATGACGCTCTGGACCGGGGGCGTCCCTTGCACTCTCAGGCTGGCATTGGCTGTGCGAGGGGCAGAGAAAGATTTCGGGCCCCCGCCCCTTCTGTTCCCAACCCGTCACCCGGCCGGCCCTGGCCCCTCATACCAAACACCGAGATGTCCACGTTGATGTAGGCCACCGTGCGCTCCTGCAGCTTGTTGAAGAACTCCTGCGGTGGCAGGAGCCGTGTCAGCCCCGCGCTGCCCGGCCCCGGCCGCCCTCCTCCCTCCCCGACCCTGCCGGCATCGCCCACCTCCGTGAACTCGGTGGAGCCAATGAGCCCAAATTCCTCGGCCCCCCAGCTCGCAAACACGATGGATCTGCGGGGACGCCAAGTGTCTGCGGAGGGAGATAAAAGGGCCTTCGGGTCCTGGGGTGGCTCGGGAAAGGTTGGGGGCATGGCGGGGAGAGCTGGAAGGAGCCGATACCCGGTGACCCTCCGTCCTGGCACACACATACCCCCCTCCCTCAGCCAGGCCCCCCGGAGCCTCCCTCCTCTGCTTTGACGCCCCAGCACCAACCTCCATCGGTCACGTGGTCCCTTCTGCAGGCTGCCTGCCTTGCTCTGTGAAGACTTCTGACCCTCCACCCCAGTTCTGGCTTCCGTGCGCCCTGTGCGCCAAAACCCACCCCTAACTTTCTTCATGTGATGATAAGACAGAAACATTCCCCCTGGGCTCGATCCATATTAAATCAATCCTCACTGCAACCCCTTGAGAGAGGTACTGTTAATATCACCATTTGATAGTTGAGGAGTTACATGACTTGCCCAGGGTCACACAGCTGGTGAGCAGCAGAGCCCGGGTTCAAATCCAAGCATTGGGCATCAGAGTTCAGGGGCTTAACCACTGCCGCACCCGGCCTCTCATAGCATCCTGCAGTCCGGCCTCCTTCTCCAGCCTCCATGACGACACTGCTCTTGCCACGGTCACTGGCCACCTCCGGAGGCCCCGGAAGCTCTCCCTGCCCCCTCACAGCCAGGCACCGGTACCTGCAGACTCTGTCTTCATGCCCCCACCACCCCATGCTTCCCACCTCGGGCACAGCTTAGCCGCCTTTGATCACTCCTCAGCCTTTTGCTCTAAACAGATTTTTTTTAAGTGCTAAAACGATGCCATGCTTGCCACGAGAAATTCCTGCACTTATTCCTGCCCAAAATGCATAATCTGAATCTAATCTTGGAAACCTCTGATGAACTCAAAGTGAGGGACATTCTGAAAGATAATGTCAAGATCATGAAAGACAAAGAAAGGCTGAAGAACAATTCCAGGTTAAAGGAGACTAACAAGACAGGATCCTGAACCAGAAAATGTTTTATCCTATTGCTATAAAGGTCATTAAAGGGACACTTGGCAAGATTGTTCATTTCCTGACTCAGCTCATCGTACTGTGGTTATGAAAGAGAATGTCCTTATTTTTAGGAAATACACAGTGATGTGTTTAGGGGTAAAGGGGCAGCATTTCTGTGACTTACTTTCAAATATTTCAGGGAAAATATGAATAGATGTTAGAAAGCAAATATGGTCAAACATTAATATTCAGTGTTGGGTTGAAAAGCATACATGGATTCTTTGTATTGTTTTTGCAACTCTTTATGAGTCTGAAATTATTTCAAATAAGATGCTTAAAAAAACAAAAAGACATAAATCCCTGCACTACCAAAGGGTAGTTAAAAGCCCAGGCTCCTCACTACCAAGATCCTGCAGGGTTGATGGCAGCCGTACATGGCTTCTCATGCCAGTTTTGCTACCAGCTCGCCAGTTTAAATCTCGTCTCTTCTGACTTGGAACTGGTACCTTCAGCTGCCTGCTTGCCCTCTCCCCTTGAATGTCTCCTAGACACCTCAAAATCAATACATAAAGAACAAAATTCACCTTCCTCCCCCGAGATCTGCCCTCTGATCCTGTTTTATTTCTGATAAATGGCCAGGCCATAACACCGAGCTGCTCAGACTGAAGTCGGAAAACCGTGGACCCTTCATGCGCCCTCTCCCTCCCCTCCAGGGCCGGCAGACCCCAAGGCCGTGGACCGTCTCCTGAATGTTTGGACCCCTCTCTGCTGTCACCTTGGTCCAAGCCCCTCATGGTCCCTCCCAGCCATAGGACAGTGGCTCTAACTGGTCCCTCCACACAGGCCTCCCCAGCCCTTCCCCTCTTGGCAGCGGAGGAAGTGCTTTAAGATTTGGACTCAATCATGTCATCTGATTAAAATCCTTCACCAGCTTCCCACTGCCCTTGGACTGTTAACTATGCCACCCAGCGGGCCTGGCAGTCCCCGGGGCCTGGCCTGCCTGCTCTGCCACCCTGGCCAGGCCGCCATCCTCCTTTCCAGCTGCATCCTCCTTCCTGCCCCCGTGCCCTCTGCCTGGAGTGCCCTCCTCCCGTCCTTCCCTGCAGCACTGAAACGCGACAATGCCACCTGCACAGAGAGGGCCTCCCCAAGGTCCTGCTTGCACCTCGAAAGCACCTTGGATATTTTTTTTCTTTATAGCACACATTGCAATCATCACAGCACACAGTGACTTTGTGTGTTCACTACGGCATCTCTGGTGCCTTGAGCTGGCTTGGCACATAGTAGGAATGTGAGACACGACATGTTTGTTGAGTCCATGATGGTCCCTTGTCCCTGCCCCAGCTGGGCATCCTGGGCCTAGCTCCCTGCAAGGCGCCCAGGGGCTCTCGGAGTGCATAGAATGAACCAATCTGCAGCCTGGTCCCTGGACCCCACTGGCCTAGGCACCTCTGCCTCCAGGACCATCAGTCTCAGCACAAGTTACTGAAGACCAGGAGAGAGGAGGTGGGACAGGACAAGCTCAGGAAGGAGTGGGCTGGAGGGGACCTCCTGGGGGGAGAGTCACTGGATGGGGATGGCCGTGGGGCTCACCCTTCTTCAGCATGGTCCCCAGGACACGGGAGAGCTCCAGGAGGACAGCAGTGCCGCTGCTGGGGTCCACGGCCCCATGCACCCAGCTGTCCCGGTGGTTCCCATATAGCACGTAGCGGTCTGGCCGGATGAGCAGAGGGTCAGAGAACCAGAGAGGCAGGTGCTGGGCGGGGCCAGCCAGGGCCCTGGGGACACCGAGAGCCACGAGGAGGCCGCTCACCAGGCTCCACGGCCCCGCGGATGATGCCCAAGACGTTGGAGGAGTTGCGCAGCTCCAGGCGGTTGTGCACGCTCACGTTCACCTGGCTGGGGGCAGCGAAGGTGCAGTAAGAGCCTTGGGGCTGCCCACTCCTCCCACCCTGTCTGGGAGAAACTGAGGCCAGAGAGGGGATGGAGCCTGGCAAGGTCCCCTGTCCCAAAGTACCAGGAATGGCAGCAAGGCTGGAGCCCAGGTCTTCTGGTTCCAAGTCTCCTTTCCATTCACTCACTCGTTCACCCACTCACCCAGTAAGTACTTATCAGGCACTTAGGGGACACCCGTCACTGGCGAGGCTCTGGGCGAGGAAGAGACAGATGCATTCCCGGCCCTCGTGGGGCTTCACGCTCTTGCAGGAGGTGTAAAGGGCCCGGAAGGAAGCTAAGAAGATGCTGGAAGAGACCTGGGGCAGGCAGGCTGGGAGGGGCAGGAGTTCAGGGAAGGGTGTTCCCAGCAGAGGGAACAGCAAGTGCAGAGGCCCTGACTTCAGAACAGGCTCAGCAGTGTTGTAGCAGAGTGTGGAGGTCCGAGATGATGTGGGAGGGTGGGGGAGACCACTCACCTGTGTCACTGCTTGTCCAAAGACAAGACGGATATTTTGGAGTGGAGACAATAGGTTGGGAGAGAGGAGAAAGGGAAAGGCCAGGCCTGGAAGTGGGAAGAGGGTAAACCCAGGATGGGGGAAGAACACAAGGGGAGAGGAGAGGAGAGTTGGGGGACAAGGGGAGACAGCCCCACCTCACCTGTCTGCTGTGAAGTTGCCACCAGGCTGAAAGCCCGGTCCCAATTTGTAGTCACAGCCCAGGGCCCCCTGCCAGGCAGCTGGTGCTGAGTCTCCCTGGAGGTTACTGGGGAGGAAGGGAGGCCCTTCAGATGGATGTGGGTGTTGAAATTTGGGGGTCACTGGGGGGTGAGCAGGAGACCCTAGGGTACAAGCTCACCAGAGCAGGCGTTGTGCATCCTCAAAGCCAATGGGCTGCGTGGGAATTGGGGGAAACCCGGAGGCAGCAGCAGGGTCCAGGCGGAAGGAGGAGGGGTGGGCCGGAAAGTAGGGAGTCAGGGGATCCCCAAAATACTCATAGTAGCTGCCTCGCTCCACCCCGGAGGGAGGCAGGCCCCAGCTGTGCGGGAAGGTCTGGTTGGGCAAGCTCTGGCCGTCGTTGATGTCAGCGGGGTCCGTGTACACCAGCACCCCGGCCACCCCATGTTTGGCAGCATTCATGGCCTGCGGGGGACAGTGGAGGCCATGGGGGAGGGGCAGGGAGGGGGTGCTTCCTGCTCTTTCCTTCCTCCCTCCCACGGGCAAGATGGTGCTTGCATAAGGTATTTACTGCAGTGCTGGTTGCTACAAAGCAATGCCGGAAGCTTCTCCCTGGGAACTGGCTAAATAAATTACAGGACAGCACACAACAGAATACTATACAGACATAGAAAAGAACAAGGACACAGTTTAAGGTGAAAAAGGTATTATGGTAAAAGAAAAGCGTGGCTGGGAACACTGGGTTAGTATGCTACTTTCATTTGCAAAGGGAAGAAAATAAGAATATATATTTTTATGTGCTTCTTTCAAAAAGAAAACTCTGGATAGATAGCCCATTGTGCCAGTCTGAATGTATTATGTCGCCCCAAATGCCATTATCTTTGATGTAATCTTGTGTGGGCAGAGGTATCAGTGTGTTGATTAGATTGTAATTTCAGTGTTTCTGTGGAGATGTGCCCCACCCAACTGTAGGTGATAACTCTTTTAGATAATTTCCATGGAGGTGTGGCCCCACACATTCAGGGTGGGCCTTGATCAGTGGAACCATATAAATGAGCTGACAAACAGAAGGAACTCAGTGCAGCTGAGAGTGAACTTTTGAAGAGGAGCTACAGCCAAGAGGGACACTTGGAAGAAAGCACAGGAGCTGCAGATGAGAGACAGTTTGAAGATGGCCACTGAAAGCAGACTCTTGCTTTGGAGAAGCTGAGAGAGGACAAATGTCCCAAGAGCAACTAAGAGTGACATTTTTGAGGAACTGCAGCCTAGAGAGGAACGTCCTGGGAGAGAGCCATTTTGAAACCAGAACGCTGGAGCAGATGCCAGCCACGTGCCTTCCCAGCTAACAGAGGTTTTCCGGACACCATTGGCCATCCTCCAGTGAAGGTACCCAATTGCTGATTGTTACCTTGGACACTTTATGGCCTTAAGACTGTAACTGTGTGACCAAATAAATCCCCTTTTATAAAAGTCAATCCATTTCTGGTGTTTTGCATTCTGGCAGCATTAGCAAACTAGAATACCCATAAACTAATAAAAGTGGTTACTTGTCTGGGGAATGGCATTAGAAGATGAATTTTGCATTCTATGCCTTTTTATGTTAGAAAAAATTTTTGGAACCATAGGCATGTGACACGTAGTCAAAAATTCTAATTGAAAGCAACTAAGAAGGGGGTAACAGGAGGAATTTAAGTTAAATATTCAGAAGAGCTACCTCACAGGAATATCAAAGCTGGAAATTTTGTCCTCCCCCCTTTTAAAAATTTTCTAAGGCTCAGAGAGGTTGGGGGAGAAACCCAAGGTCACACAGCAAGTCAGGGGTACAGCTGAACAGAGCTCGGCTTTTCTGCCCCAGCCCAGCCCAGGGCTCAGCCCACCACTCAGCACTGCTCCTTCCCCTCCACCTCACTTTCTCCTCTCCCCACCCCAGGTCCCTGCCCTGGGAACTCCTGTTCACCTTGGCCCCACGCCCTGCGCCCCCATATCGGGTGAGGGCGATGGTGCCATTGAGCGTGATGTTCCAACTCTGTAGTTCCTTAAAGTCTTCTTCCGTGCCCTGGTTGGCATAGACGAGGAGGCCCTGGTTCCAAGGGGAGGAGATTCTCAGAGCCGGGCCCAGGGAAAGGCGGGGAGGGGAAAGGAGAGGGAAGGATTTAGATTCTGCTTCCCCACATCACCCCAAGCTTGTGAGTTCCCCTAGAAAGAGTCATGCCTCCTCTGTGTCCCTGTGCCCTGGATCAGCCCCATCCTTGAACAGGGTCCACCAGTGTTTGTTGAATGACTAAGTGATGGAGGAAGGGAGTAGCAGTGGGGTGTGGAGATACTTTTCCTCAGATGCCGCTGGGTCGGGGTGGGGAGAAGCTGGGGTGGGAGCCAGGAGGAGCCGGGCCCTGGCGGTGGGGTGGGGGTGTCCCAGGCCCACCTGCGGGGTCCCCGGGGGAGCGTAGGCAGCATAGGGTGGCACCACTTCAGGCCCCCCCTGCTCCCCAGTCAGGTTCTCCTCGCTCTGGCGGCAGGAGAAGAGGATGTTGCCGTCGGGGGCCACTGTGGAGGGGGGCAGTGTCAGGGCTGGCCCCAGCAGCACCCCCACCCCAGCCTTGTCTCCCCTGCCCTGGCCTTCCCAGGTCTCACCGACAGCCACGCGGTTGGGCTGCTCCGGGTTGGGGAAGGAGAGCAGCACCTCATACTCGGGGGCCTCAGCCGCGTCCAGGCCAGATGTGGGGTCCCTCCAGCGCTGCAGCAGCAGCTGCACCAGGGCCTCATCGCCGGGGCTGGAGGCCAGGTGTGGCTCCCTGGAGAGTTCTCTGCGGGGTGCACAGAGGGAGAGTCAGGGTCAGAAATAGGGGGGTCTCTGGCCACCGGGAGAGGCGGATGGACAGGCCTCTCACCTCAGGTTCTCACGGATCCTGTCGGCCTCCAGCTGCTTCATGATGGTCTCCAGGATCTCCAGGTCCAGGTCCTGGGGGGCTGAGGTGCTGGGGGCGGGCGCGTCAGACTTTTTGGGGATGGCAAAGTGGCCCAGGATGATCCCCAGCCCCAGGAAGACAGCGGCCCCCCCCAGCCCCCCCAGCACTTTTGCCCAGTGCATGTTGCAGAGTCGCAGCCAGCTGGGGTGTCCCTGGTTGGGGTTCCTTATAGATGAGGTGTCAGACCTAGTTAACCATTACCCTGCTGCTTGCGCTGCCCTTTGGTCCCCAGTGGCAGGGAGAGCGGGGAACCTCCTGAGCTGGGAGCTGCTCCATGTGAGGGTGGAAGCAGTTACATCTGTCTGTTTCTGCCTTCCCCAGAGGGGTGGGTCTCACAGAAGGACAGACGCCAAGCCAGGGCTGTGTCCAGGGCAGGGCTCAGCCACAGCCACCATCCTGTCTTTGTCTCCCTCGCTGTCATTTGCGCTCTAACATATCCAACCCTGTCTGCCTGAGTGGGTTTTGAGTTAGTTCAAGTCCCATTTTTTTGCTAGACATTAGCTGTGTGGCCTCGGGCAGGGCACTTACCTCTCTGAGCCTGTTTTCTTAGCTGTAAAATGGGGATCAGAGAACCTCTTCACAAAGTTGTTGGGATGTTTTCATTACACAAGATAGCATCTGTAAAAAAAAAGGGTATCTAGCCCAGTGTCTGGCACATGGCACACAGTGGAAGCTCAGTAAATTTTAGTGTCCCCTCCCTTGTCTGCCCCCTAAAACCCAAAGCCCAGGACAAAGGAAGAAAGGGGACCCAGAAGGATTCTCTGTGTCTATCCTGAAGGGGGCCCCAGCTTGCACCAGGAGGTGGGACTGTGGAAGAGGAAGTTTTTCCAGACCTCAGAGAGGGCTGGGCAGGGCTGGGAAGCCCCCAGAGCTCAAGCTGGGATTCCTGCCAACTCCGAGCCTCTCCTGCCTTGGGACCCTGCCCAGCCAGGCCACAGCCCCTCGACTTGCCCCACGAGGCCTGGAGAGCTGGGGTTGCTGGGCCAGGATGGACTGTGGTGTGGTTCCCTCCTGGCTCACAACCCCATTTTGCTGGCACCACCTCCCCCCTCCCCACTGTGTCCCCTGACCCCTTGGGCTGCCAGCCAGGAGGGCTAGCCTGGTAGGGACTGGGGGGCTGAAGGGCGTGTGGGGTGATAGTGACTTCAGGGAGGTCACCAGGAAGCTGCTGCTCTTGGTGAGGTACTTTGAGGTGCTTATCAGCACCCAGAATATGACCTTGGATCTTATCAGAAGCTCATCAGTGCGGGGCATGCACACATTCCTTGTGTGCGGGCAGGCGTGGGGTGCCAAGATCAGCTGATGAGTTGAGGAACAGACGCAGGGGTCCCACCACACCCCATCCCCTCCTGGAAGGAATTAGACCCTTGAGCATTGGAAGTTACAGAAGCAACAGCTGACAAGTGTGGGTGACATCTGAATGGGTGACTTCATCATGAGCGTGGCTCACGTATGGATGGGGGTAACACCCAGTGGGTGCCTGCCACTCCTGAGCGTGTGTAACATCTATATGTGCACCACCCAAGAAATCCGGCACTGGCTACTGGGATCAGCTGGGATCTACCCTGCTGCAGGCACCTGGCTGCCATCTTGGAGGGGTCTGTGTGTGGTCCCTCCCTGGACATTTTGTGCAGGTGTGGATGGAAATCACCTAGAGAGCTAAGGCTATCTTCACCACCCTTAACCACCCATCCAGCCTCCCAGCCTCCCAGGCCCTTAGAATCTCTAACTCCAATAGATCTTCAGTCCCTCGGGGACCACCAATCCATGGGTGCTCCCTCCGGTCCCCCAGCCCTATCCCCCTACATGTTCTCACCTCCCTCCTTGCCCCATTTAAGTCCCTTGCAGACTCTCTTGGCTTCCTCCACCCACTCTGCTATGGTCACAGTTACTGGGAAAAACTCCAACTGGTACCATCCAATGCTCCACCTAATCTCACCTGCACCACCCTCGCACCTGGAAAGTCACGTGATTCTGCTGCTCTTGCTTTAAACTTATGATTGTCTGGTTTACAGATGGTTCTGCATGATATGCAGGTACCACCTGAAAGTGGACAGCTGCAGCCCTGCAGCCCCTTTCTGGGATGTCCCTGAAGGACAGTGGTGAGGGGAAATCCTCCCAGTGGGTAGAACTTTGAGCAGTGCAGCCAGTTGTTCATTTTGCTTAGAAGAACTGGCCAGAGGTGCATTTGTATACAGATTCCTGGGCTGTTGCTAATGGTTTGGCTGCATGGTCAGGGACTTGGAAGGAACATGATTGGAAAATTGGTGACCAAGTGGTCTGGGGAAGAGGTATATGGATAGACCTTCCTGAGTGGGCAAAAAACATGAAGATATTTGTGCCCCATGTGAACGCTGACCAGAGAGTGACTTCAGCAAAGGAAAGTTGTAATAATCAAGTGGGTAAGATGATCCATTCTGTGGATACCAGTCAGCCTCTTTCCCCAGCCGCTCCTGTCAGTGCCCAGTGGGCTCATGAACAACGTGGCCGTGGTGGTAGGGATGGAGGTTATGCACGGGCTCAGCAACACGGACTTCCACTCCCTAAAGCCAACTTGGTTACAGCCACTGCTGAGTGCCCAATCTGCCAGCAGCAGAGACCCACCGTCAATCCCCCATATGGCACCATTCCCTGAGGTGATCAGCCTGCTACCTGGTGGCAGGTTGATTACATTGGACCACTTTCATCATGGAAGGGGCAGCTATTTGTTCTTACTGGAATAGACACATACTCTGGATATAGGTTTGCCTTCCCTGCATGAAATGCTTCTGCCAAAACTACCATCCATGGACTTACAGAATGCCTTATCCACCGTCATGGTGTTCCATACATGCTTCTGATTAAGGAATCCACTTCACAGCAAATGAAGTGAGGGAATGGGCACATGTTCATGGATTTCTCTGTTCTTATCATGTTCCCCATCATCCAGAGGCAGCTGGGTTGATAGAATGGTGGATTGGCCTGTTGGCACTCAATTATGGTTGCAACTAGGTGGCAATACCTTGCAGGACTGGGGCAGTGTTCTCCAGGAGGCTGTGTGTGCTCTGAATCAGCGTCCTCCCAGTGGTGCTGTTTCTCCCATAGCCAGGATTCATGGGTCTAAGAATCAAGGGGTGGAAATGGGAGTGGCACCACTCACTATCACTCCTAGTCATCCACTAGGAAAATTTTTGCTTCCTGTCCCTGCAACTTAAGCTCTGCTGGTCTACAGATCTTAATACCAAGAGAAGGAATGCTCCCACCAGGAGACACAACGATTCAATTGAACTGGAAGTTCAGACTGCCACCTGGCCACTTTGGGCTTCTCATGCCTCTGAATCAACAGGCAAGGAAAGGGATTACTGTACTCGCTGGGGTGACTGATCCTGACTATCAAGGGGAAATAGGACTGCAACTACACAATGGAGGTAAAGAAGAGTTTTCATGGAATACAGGAGATCCCCTAGAGCATCTCTTACTACTATGATGCCCTGTGATTAAAGTCAATGGAAAACTGCAACAATCCAATCCAGGCAGGACTACCAATGGCCCAGGAACTTTAGGAATGAAGGTTTGGGTCACCCCACCAGGCAAAGAACCACGGTCAGCTGAAATGCTTGTTGAGGGTAAAGGGCATATGGAATGGGTAGTGGAAGAAGATAGTGATAAATATGAACTATGACCATGGGTCCAGTTACAGAAATGAGGACTGTGATGGTGTTAATATTTCCTTGTTATGTTTGTATCTGCACATAAAGCAAATATCTTTTCTTCTCTATCTTATCACCTTATCCTATGACATAAGTTGTATTGTTCATTTCATAGTATTTAAGGTACAGGATATCAGTTTTAAGAGTTAATGCTACCCAAGGGCTTGCACCCTATTCTGGAGAGATTTAGTGCATTTCTTGTTGTATGCAGGACAGCTGAGTATTGTTAGCCAATACATATGTCTGTTATTATTTTTTATTTAGAGATTAAGCATGGTTTAAGGTGATGTGTATCCCTGCCAAGTTGACAAGGGGTGTCTGTGGTGGTTACGTTCATGTGTCAGCTTGGCCAGGTGATGGTGCCCAGCTTCTTGTCAAGCAAGCACTGGTCTATCTGTTGCTGTAAGGACATTTTGAGGTCTAAATCATCAGAATGTTGATTGCCTCTGTGGCTAATTACCTCTGCAGTTGGCCAAGGGGAATGTCTTCCGCAGTGAGAGATGCTTAATCTAATCAGAAGAAGGCTTTTAAGGGGGAGGTGATAGCTTCAGCAGTCTCAAGAGAGAACTTTCTTCTCTACTTTGGCCAGCCAGCCTCTCCTGGGGAATTCATCGAAGACTTATCAGAGTGACAGCTCACAGCCTGCCCTAGAGAATTTGGACTCGTTCATCCCCTCAGTTGCATGAGACAACTTTATAAAATCTCATACTATTTACAGATATCTCCTGTTGATTTTGTTTCCCTAGAGAACCCTGACTAATACACCAACCAAGATACTGTCAAATTACAAACCCACAGAAACTGTGTGAGGTTATAAATATTTATGGTTTTAAGCTGTTGAATTTTGGAGTAATTTGTTATGGCAGCAATGGATAACTGATACACATTACCAATTGTACAATAATAACCCACAGCAGTCTTCTGTTTCCTACTTTACACCCACACCTGGTGAATCATATTTAAGATGTCCAAAACCTAGCTTCTGATCTTTTTCCTCAAACCTCCTCCCATAGGATCCAATTTAGCTACTGGCAGCTCCATCCTTCTAGGCACTTGGGCCAAAAATCCCAGTCTTGTTTTCACTCCTCTTTCTCTCACATTCCACCTTTAATCCATGAGTAGATAATGTTGGCTATCTCTTCAAAATAAACCCAGAACCAGCCACTCATCACCACCTTCACCGTCACCACCCTGGTCCAAGACTCCAACATTTCCCCCTTGCATTACTGCAACAGCTTATCTGGCCTCTGGCTCGATTTGTGTGCCCTTGTGTCCATTCTAAACCCAGCAGCCAGAGTCATCTTAGTAAAACTCAAGTCAGGCCAGACCACGCCTGTGCTCACAGCCCTCTAAAGGCTCCTGTCTCACCCAGAGTAACAAAGTCATTACAAGGGCCCCAGAACCCCACACGTCTCCGACCTCATCTCTTACTCCTCTTCCCCCTGGTTCATGGATCCAGCCACTCTGGCCTCCAGCTGTCCTTGAAGTCCCAGGCACACACCTGCCTTCCTGATGGTTGCTCCTGCACCCTGGAGCCCTTAGATATCCTCAGGGCTCACTCCCTCGAGACCTTGCTCAAACATCACTTCTCAGTGAGCTCAGTGAGCTCTCCCCTGACCACTCCTTCTAAAATTGCATTCCTTCCCCTTTCCCAGGTGTGCTCACCCCTCTCCTGCTTCCTTTTTCTCCATTAAGTCTACATCACAATCTGGCTTATAAGTTAATAGTTTCTTGTCACCCCTCCTGGAATGTAAATTCTCCCAGGGCAGGGACATCTGTCTGTTTTATTCACTATGGAAGCCCTGGGGCCCAGAACAGTGCTGGCTCATGACAGGCACTCAATAAATAATGGTAGGATGAATGAAAAGCTAACCTGAACCAGTGAAGCTCAACTCCTGGGCACTGGCTGGGCTCCAAGGACCAGGGCAACTATGGAGACCACAAAAGATGGGCATTGAGCCGAGTAAGCCCCGACAGGCTTGCTGGTCCAGCCACAGGTGGGGAACTGCATAGCAGAGGCCCAAGTCCCTCCTGAGACCGGGTGTGGGATCTAGGCATCCTCCAAAGCTCAGTGTTGCCAAAAGATGATGCCTTGAGATGGAGCCTGACACTGCCGGGCACAGGAGCTGGGCATCCTCTCAGTCAGCAAGAGCACGTGCTTTGGGATGGGCAGGAATAGGGAAACTTTTGGGAGCAGGGGTCCTTAAACTGGCCTCCACTGGGCCTCTGAAGCCAGGTCTGAGGCCAGAGCTGGGTAGAGCCACTGGGGGTCAGATAATCGCCAGTGCTCCCTGAGTACTCACAACCTGCCCAGCCGAGTTCTAAACATTCTACATCCTCTAAATTATTCAACCCTCCCATGAGCCCTATGAAGTAGGCCCTATTATCAACCCCATTTTACAGATGCAGAAGCGTGTCTGGTTCCTGGGTCAAGGTCACACAGGTAGTAAGCGGTGGAGCTGAGATCAGGACATGGGGAACTGGGAGCAAAGCCTGCTCTCTTCTGCACAAAGCCACCCCACCTCTCAGTCACCAGCAAGAGAGGCAACCCCTGCTGCCCCTCACTAAGAGATAGTAACGGGGGGGGACATGGGAGGCTGTTGGCCAAACTATCCCCAGCACCTTGATGACACAGGGGCCTGGGGGACCTGGGCCCAGCTGGTGACCGGTACAGGGTCTCCTTTGACTAATGGCTCTGGGTAACGTGTGTGCGCATGTGAACTAATTCTGGCAATGCCTTGCAGCTTTGCTGTGGGACCTCCCCTCAAAAGGGTCGATTGGGCTGGGCTGCTGCACTCCTGGGATGCGGGGTCAACAGGAATGGCCGCAGTGACCAAGCTCAGGGCAGTAATGCTGCCAGGGATTGAGCTGCAGGGCCGTGGCCAGAGTGCATTTGGATGCTGCTCAGCCCATCTGTGGTTTAAGCGATCTGGGGAGGGGAACTCTGGAAGAGACTTGATTTCCTGCAGCCAAGCAGCATTCACATAACCACACTTGCTTTCCCAGACCAAGGTGCTGGAGGTTTGGGGAGGAAATCGGCTCAAATGGAACTGCGCTGAAGACAGTATCTTGTTGACAAAGGACCTTAAATTGTTAAATCTCAGTATCAGATGGTTCCTTTCAGGAAAATGGCAAGGTAGCCCTCTGTACAGCTACTAGCCCCCAGCCAAGGACTGGTCAGGAAGTAGGTAGGTGGGGGTTCCCAGGACCCCTAGATCTGTCCAGGTGAGGAGAGAGCCAAGTCAGAGATGTCACCTCAGCTCATCTCAGCCAGAAGCTGTGACATAACCAAAGCTTCACTAACCAAGGGTGTTATCACTTATTTTGTCAGCTCTGAAGTAAGACAGAAAGTGGGGCAGTCCCAAGCAATCTGGTGTAAGTCAAGCCCCCAACGGACTCACAAAGGGGAGGAGGTTTATGCAAGGTCCCAGGCGGGTAGTGGCTTCCTGCCCCTCCCAGGCTCTTTCTGCCCTTTGGAGTGAGACAGGTGCTTTGATCATCCTGGGGAGGGGGGCCCCCCTTCTGGCCCAGCTCCAGTGCTCATCGCAAGGACATTGTCCTTGAGTGATGACATCAACCTGATCTGGAACCTCCTCTGGGTGTGGGGAGAGCAGGGCCATGGAACAGGAGACTCAGGGCCCCAGGGGATGTAGGGAAGTGGGGTTGCTGGAGTGTGACCCAGGCCCCAAGTGCAATTTGCAGTTAGTGGCCTCCTGCTCCCCCACTCAACTCCCAGGACCCACAGATATGGAACCGCCAGCTGCAGAGAACTTTATTGCTGGGACTTGGAGAGAAGCTGAGGCTGGGGCCTCCCAAGGAGCTGTATGATCTCCAGACTTGGGCCTGGCCAGGGTGGGCACTGGTTTCTGTGGTTGTGGGGGGGGGGGTCAGGCAGCAGGATGAGCACGTTGCCTTTGGGGCGCAGGGCTGCTGCCGGGAGTGGGGAGATCAAGTGAGCAGCACTGGGCGAACACCCCCTCCTTCCCCAATGCCACTGTTTTGCTGCCCATGAACCTGGAACAGTGCTGCCTTCTGGAAGGCCTGGGCCTCCTCCTGGACGTCCCGGGCTCCCCCCTGGACATCCCAGGCTCCCTCCTGGATGTCTCTGGCTCCCTCCTGGATGTCCCGGGTTCCCTCCTGGACGGCCTTTGCTTCCTCCTGCTTCAAACTCTTGTATAACGAGTTGGGCTGGAACAAAGGATCGCAGGGCCCAGAGGCGGGCAGCAAACCCTGGGCAGGACGGTCTGAAGCCCCTCTAGCCCTAGAGCTGGGCAGGGAGGAAAAGAGAAGGCGAGACAAAGGAAGGGAATCCTGGACAGAACGTCTTACCAAGTTTTGAAGCTTTTCCCCCAGGACCATATTTTCTATTCGAATAATGTTCAGTGATTCCCAAAGCCTAGGGTTAAAGAGACACCCCTCAGTCCCCAGGCTCTCATCCCTGGCAGCTCCTGAATAACCCCTTAATGACCTGGCACAGCCTTACGAAGAGCCCAGTCTTTTCATTCAGGCACAGCCACAGGAGGGGAGGGGCTGTTCTCCCATGACAGGGGGGCAAGAGAAGGGTAGCCTGGAGGACTGTGGGAAGAAGGGGGAGTAGAAAGCCCAGGAACCAGTCCCTCTACCAAAACAGCTATTGAGTTGGCAGGATCCGTCTGAATCAACTATCTGGAAACTCTGGAGTCTAATGGAACACTGTACTGCATCCAGGGAAGTGCTGAACAAGCAGGCTGGTAAACTGCAGTTGTTAGCAGTGAATCTCACCCTGTGTGCAGCAGTTACCATCCCTCCGTACCCCCAGGCGTGCTGCAGGCAGCAGTGGGGACTGCAGCCTGGGCTCCTAATGCAGCTTGCTTGTCCCAGGATGGGCTATTCATACCTAGTCCTCCATAATCCTGCTTCAAATGGCTAGAGGGCCAAATCTGAGGGCAGCCATTGTTCCAATCCCCCTCAGGGAAAAGCAGCAGAGGGGACTTAAAGAGACAGGATCTATTCTTTATTTTTTTTCTCCTCTTGACACTTTCTATTCCCTAAGTGAAAGCAAAAATAGGTTGGAAAAAATCACAAGTTGATGGCTCCAGCCATCCTTATCATCATCAACAACAAAAACAACCACAAACACCCTGCAATCTCAGGGGTGTAGAAGAATGAGATTTCCAGAGTTATACAACAACATAACACTTGGATGTTAAGTTCTCAACAAAAACTTACAAAACAGGAAAGTATGGTCCATTCACAGGAAAAAAGAATTTGCCAGAAACTATCCCTGAGAAAGCTCATATATGGGAATTATTAGCCAAAGAGTTTACATCAGCTATCTTAAATATGTTCCTTTGGCCAAAGGAATTCATATACAAAGAACTAAAAGAAATTAAGAAAATAATGACTGAAAAAAATAAAAAGAAGGAAATTATTTAAAAGGAACCAAACAGAAATTTGGGAGATGCAAAGCACAGTAATTGAAATGAAAAAAAACTCACTAGACAGATTCAACAGCATATTTGAACAGGCAGAAGAAAGGATCAGCGAACTTGAAATTCAGATAGTAGAAATTATCCAATGTGTAGTGCACAAAGACAAAAAAATGAAGAAAAATGAACAGAGCCTGCAGGACCCATGGGATACCTTAAGCATGCCAACATATACACCATTGGAGTCCCAAAGGAAAAGAGAGAGAGAAAGGGGCAGAAAAAGTATTTGCAGAAATAATGGTCCCAAACTTCACCAATCTGATTAAACACATGAATATACACATCCAAGAAGCTCAAAGAATTCCAACCAGGATAGACTCTAAGAGATCCACAACAGAACAAATTATAGTGAAATTGTCAAAACCCAAAGACCAAGAGAGGAGTTTGAAAGCAGCAAGAAAGAGGCAACCTGTCACAAACAAGTGATCCCCAATAAGATTAACAGAGGATTTCTTATCAGAAACTATGGAGGCTAGAAGATAATGGGATGGCATATTTAAAGTCCTCAAAGGAAAAAAAAATATCAGTCATGATTCTATATCTGGAAAAATTATGTTTCTGAAATGAAGGCTACATTAAGACCATTACAGATAAATTGAAGTTTAAAGAGTTCATTACCAGAAGATTTGTGCTACAAGAAATGCTAGAGTCCTTCAGGCTGAAATAAAAGGACACTAGACAGTAACTTGAAGCCACAAGCAGAAATAAAGAACATTGATAAAGGTAACTACATAGGTAAATATAAAATTCTGTATTATTGTACTTTTTATTTGTAAACTGCTTACCCCACCATATGACTTAACAAGCACATATGTTAATTAACATTAAAAAGCTATGCTAATATCCAGACAATGTTTAAGATGTAATCTGATACAATAATGATATAAAGGGGAGGGGAGGGGTACATAGGAGTGGAGAGTTTTCACTACTGAAACTAGGTTGGTACTAGTCAAACTAGGTTGTTATTAGTTCAAGATGTTTATTGTAAGTACAAAAGTAACCACTAAGAAAATAACAAAAATACACAGAGAAAAAGGAAAGAGGGGAATAAAAAGGGTATAATACAAGACAGCAACTAAACACAAAAACCAACCAAAAAATAAAAGCAAAAAAACAGGCAGCCATGGAATAACTGAGGGACAACAAACACACAGGACATACAGAAAACAAATAGCTAAAAGGCAGAAGTAAATTCTTTCTTCTCAGTTATTACCCTAAATGTCAGGGAGAACCTAAGATGGCAGCTAGGAGAGACGGCAAAAAAACACCTCCGTGAAAAATACTAGGTAAAAGCCAGAAAGTGACCAAGAACACCAGTTCCAGAGATGCACCAGCTGGACAAGGTCTGCTAAATCCACAGGGACCGTGCACTTGGAGAAACCGGGAGTGTGCATTCTGAAACAAGTGAGTGAGCCTGCTGGATATCCAGCAGCCATGCTGTGGTGTGGGAAAACCATGGGTCAGCGTTTGGAGTCAAACTAATTCTTTTTTAAAAAACCCAAGAGTGGATGTGCATATGGCAGCGAGAACTGCACAGTGAAGTGTGGCAGGAACGGGCTGTGTGAACACCTCAGTATCTGGCGTGGAAGATAGCATTTTGCACACCCGCTGCTAACTGTCTTGGAGCAAGGAAGGCAGAGTTGAGCCAAAAGGGGAAAATAACCACACCCTTGAAGCCATCTTCCTTGCAGGCTGGGAATGCTCCTGCCTGGCACTGGAGCCACAGGCCAGAGCCGCGCCAAAAAACCTAGTGTGACAGGAAGTGTTTCCAGCAACACGCACACACGCCACAATATCGGGCGTGGACAATAGCCTTTCGCTTACCCACAGCTAATTGTCCCAGAGCTGGGAAGGCAGAGCTGTGCGAAAAAGGCGAAATTAACACACCCCATACAGCCATCTTTACAGCAGGCTTGGAATGCACCTACATGGCCCAGTGGCCCAGAACTTCCCTTGAGGGATGGCGGCACTTGTGATGTAGCATAACCTTCCTTCAGCAGAGGTCCTAGAAGGGCACAGCTTGGAAGAGGGACCCACTTGGAAATCCCAGGGACCATACACCAATACCAAGGACTTGTAGGTTAGCAGCAGAGACAATCTGTGCTGAGACTGAAATGACGGTTTAGACACATGCAACAGCCTTAAATCTCAAGGAACACCTGGGAGGTTTGATTATTAAAGCTGCCCTCCCTACCTAACTGCTCAGACACATGCCCCACTTTCAGGGCAGACAGCACCAACAACACACCCAAACTTGGTTCACAAATTGGACCCCACAAGAATCAGACCCACACACAACACAAAGACAAAGTTGGGAAGAGCTGACTTGAGGGGAATAAGTGACTTGCAGATGCCATCTGCTGGTTAGTTAGAGAAAGGGCATACCACCAAACTAGTTGTGACAAATTAGAGATCAGTCTTTGAATAATCCTACATATCCTAAAAGAACCCTATCAAGTAAAGCAAATGGCAAGAGGCCAAAAACAACAGAAAATTTTAAAGCATATGCAAAAACCAGATGATATGGAGAACCGAAACCCAAACACCCAAATCAAAAGATCAGAGGAGACACAGTACTTGTAGCAATTAATCAAATAACTAAAGATAAACAATGAGAGCATGGCATAGGATATGAAGGACATGAAGAAGACCATAGCACAGGATATAAAGGACATGAAGAAGACCCTAGAAGAGCATAAAGAAGAAATTGCAAGAGTAAATAAAAAAATAGATGATCTTATGGAAATAAAAGAAACTGTTGACCAAATTAAAAAGATTCTGGATACTCATAGTACAACACTAGAGGAAGCTGAACAATGAATCAGTGACCTCGAGGACCACAGAATGGAAAATGAAAGAACAAAAGAAAGAACGGGGAAAAATATCGAAAAAATCAAAATGGACCTCAGGGATATGATAGATAAAATAAAACATCCAAATACAAGACTCATTGGTGTCCCAGAAGGGGAAGAGAAGGGTAAAGGTCTAGAAAGAGTATTCAAATAAATTGTTGGGGAAAACTTCCCAAACCTTCTACGCAATATAAATACACAAAGCATAAATGCCCTGCGAACTCCAAATAGAATAAATCCAAATAAACCCACTCAAAGATATATTTTGATTACACTGTCAAATACTGAAGAGAAGGAGCAAGTTCTGAAAGAAGCAAGAGAAAAGCAAGTCACCAATTACAAAGGAAACAACATAAAACTAAGTAGTGACTACTCAGCGGCCACCATGGAGGCAAGAAGGCAGTGGCATGACATATTTAAAATTCTGAGAGAGAAAAATTTCCAACCAAGAACACTTTATCCAGCAAAGCTCTCCTTCAAATTCAAGGAAGAGCTTAAATTTTTCACAGACAAACAAATGCTGAGAGATTTTGCTAATAAAAGGCCTGTCCTACTTGAGATACTAAAGGGAGCCCTACCGACCTAAAAGGCCCAAATGTAACCAAATGTCGGTAACCATATGACCAACCTACGAACATGAGAGAACACAAATCACGCAGTGCATGGTCCCCAAAAAACGTTGCTTGACCGACCACTGCGGGTGCAGTAGGCTTTGGGCCAGTTCCAAGAACCCACAGATGAACACAACACAGGGTGCTTAGGAGAAGCTCCTGGGGTGTGGGGGAGGCCCCAGGCTTGCAAGTAATCACAATGCCCACAGATTTGTATACAGAGTCTGCATGGAAAGGCACGGCGCAGAGGAGGGAGTCATGCAGTCTGCTTAGCAGCTCCAAAATACTCCCCCAGGAGGGGATGTCTGATCTTAAACCACGAGCTGGGTGTCTGTTGGCCAGGGAAAGACAGAGGGCCTCCTGGAAGAGGAGTGGCTTGGGCACAGCAAGATGGTGCAGATGGGGAGGTGGGGCAAGATGGCAGATTGGTGAGCTGTATGTTTTAGTTCCTCTCCAGGAAAGTAGGTAGAAAGCCAGGAACTGCATGGACTGGACACCACAGAACAATCTGACTTGGGGCATACTTCATACAACACTCATGAACACGTGGAACTGCTGAGATCAGCAAAATCTGTAAGTTTTTGCAGTCAGGGGACCCATGCCCCTCCCTGCCAGACTTGGTCCCGTGGGAGGAGGGGCCATCAGCGCTGGGAAGGAGAGGGGAGAACTGCAGTGGCGGCTCTTATCGGAAACTCATTCCACTGATCCAAACTCCAATCATAAATAGACTGAGACCAGACACCAGAGAATCTAAGAGCAGACAGCCCAGCAGAGAGGAGATAGGAATACCATAAAACGGCAGGAGGAACCCAGGAATAAAAGTGGAGGCTTTTGGAGTTCTGGTGAACGTGGAAGGGGGAAGGGCAGAGCTTAGGCCCTGAGGCTCATCTGCAATTCCCGAAGAAAAACTGATCTCTCTGCCCCCTGGATCTTTCCTTAATGGCCCTAATTGCTTTGTCTCTTAGCATTTCAATAACCCATTAGATATGCAAGGAGGGCACTTTTTTATCTTTTTTTTTTTCTGTTTCTAAAACAATTACTCTAAGAAGCCCAATACAGAAAGCCTCAAAGATTTGTAATTTGGGCAGGTCAAGAT
>PVKY010000516.1:0-46735 GCA_004027775.1 Bradypus variegatus
GTACACCCAAAGAGTTCTCTATTAGAGGAATTAAATGAAGGGTGGGAGGATTAAGAGAAAAGTAAGAGAAGGGAAGGCACCCAAGGCTAGCACTGCCTGAGCCTGAGGAACAAGGGAAGGGAACTGTGCTACATGGAGGAGGGTCCCTGAGAGGGACACCACCCTGCCAAATTCAGCGGGGTAGGAAGGAAACAAGGGTAACAAAGACCTCAGAGCTCTCTCTGCCACCCTCTCCAGTGCCACCCATTGACTAAACCCAACCGGAAGCCAGAAGTTAAGAGAGCCTGGTCAACGCAGCCTTACAGTCTAGAGGGTGGGTGACTGTGGATCTGGAGGGGCCTACAGAGAACATCCAGCACACTCACTACCAAGTCGGCCACCTTCCTTCTCCAAGAAGTCCACAGCTAGCTGGCCTCACACAACGAGGGATCAGTCTTCTTTGAGAGAGATGCTCAGTGGAACAGAAGATTCAGAGAAGATTTTGGGCTGCTCAGGCCTCCTACGTCCTTGGCATGACTCTTAAAGTTTTATTCCAGACTTCTTAGGAGAGCTCACAAAGAATAAACAGACTGTGCTCTTAGATAGAAAACTGGGACTATGAAGAGAAAATAAGTCTGTGACATGCTCGGATCCCAGCAGCCTAGCATTTTGGAAGTCAACAGTCATATTTTTAAATCAATTGGACATTATACAGCAGCTCTCCAGCAGGGAGGCTGTGCTCAAGGACCTAATCTCCTCAGCACCCTGGGAGGCTGCATCGCACCCAGAACAGGCTCAGGGTCTTTCTACAGTCAGGCTTTCCCAGGAGCACACTCCAAGACGGGAATTTGTAAACAGGTGATTCATCAAGGAAGGCGAAACGAGGGAGTGAGGGGAGAAGGAGAGCAGAGAAGTGGAAGGAGTCAAGCCGGGCTGTGATTTCCGATGTAGTCCCAGCCTTATCCAGTCCCATGGGGGAGTGCTGGAGCATAAATTATACCTCAGAGTTTGTCCGATCTTGAGGCAAAGGAGCTGGGCTTTCACACCCCTGCACCCTGCAGTCACTGGCTACAAGACTGAGAAGGGGGTGCACAGACAAGCAGCCCTTCTGCTCCTTTGCACTTGCAGCTGAAGTGCCTCCAATACCCCAAAGGAAACCCTCAGAAGGCTCTAGGTGCTGGTCTTTGAAGCAAAGCACCCAGAAGCTGGAGGATGGGTGCACAGATCTGCTCCACGGTCCATCACTCCGAGTGGCCATGAGTTGGACTTTGCTCTGCCTTGTTTTCATGTGCAATGGTGAGGAAGGTGTCCAGAGGCCTCAGTTCTAGGCCTCTACATCGCTTCCTAGCCCTTGGGCAAGGGCTTAACAACTCGGGGGCTCAGTCAAATGGGGACCTGCAGTCTCTGCCGCGTCTACCCCATGACGTAGCTGAAGATATCCACCATGAAAGCAGCTGTGGCTTCAGAGATTCAGCGTTGGAAGGTAATGTTGATACCAGGATTCGCTGATTTCTTTGACTGAAATTGAATCTACTGTGGTCTGGAGCTTACGGTTCCTTTGTGTTAGAAACTCGTCTCACCCCATCCCACCACCACAACACTCAGAAAAGGTCACCAAAAGCATTTTGTTACAATGCACACTTACTCAGGAATTCACTCAAAAATGCACATAGTAGCCACTCAAATATATGTTGACTTAAAACAAAAGAAAGACCTGGTAGGGCATTCCTAAAATATGAAGTCACTTGAATTCCTAAAGATTGAAGTCCATGAAGGCCAACATTTATGAGAATCCTACCAGAACCAGGCTGAAGTTTGCTTCTGTTCTTTGCATTGAACAAGGATTTGCTAGGAAAATGTATAGTTTAACAAAGGCAGCAAGATGACAGTTAACCACTTAACAGACAGGATTGGATCTGGGCCCTGCAGTGCCATTTCCGCAGTGGAGATTTCAGTCTGCAGACTGGTCTCCTGCTGGGGAGCACTGCCAAGCTCGAGGATGCCTCCAGGAACGGCTGGTATGCAAAGGCAACTGACCAAAATCGAGCACCCAAAACAGTGAATAATGAAGGAGATTTACTGTCTCAGCAGTGGGAACCAGAGATACATAAGCTCTGGCTGCTCACAGCCAACTAATGACTATGATCAGAAGGCAAACTTCACCATTTTAAGGTCAAGTAAATCCAGGATATGGTGCAGCCTCAAGTGGACGGTGCAGAAGCAGGGAAGGCCCCCACGCCAGTTGGAAGGTACTGTGTCCCCCAAACGCCGTTATCTTTGATGTAATCTTGTGTGGGCAGAGGTATCAGTGTTGATTAGACTGTGAATCTTTGAGTGTTTCTGTGGAATGTGCCACACCCAGCTGTGGGTGATGACTCTGATTGGATAATTTCCAGGGAGGTGTTGCTCCGCCCATTCGGGGTGGGTGTAAGTTGATCGGTGGAGCCACATAAATGAGCTGACATAACAGAAGGAACTCAGTGCAGCTGAGAGTGAACTTCTGAAGAGGAGCCACAGCAAAGAGGGACACTTCGAAGAAAGCACAGGAGCTGCAGATGAGAGACAGTTTGAAGACGGCTGTTGAAAGCAGACTCTTGCTCCAGAGAAGCTGAGAGAGAACAAATATCCCAAGTGCAACTAAGAGTGACATTTTTGAGGAACTGCAGCCTAGAGAGGAACGTCCTGGGAGAAAGCCATTTTGAAACCAGAACTTTGGAGCAGACACCAGCCACGTGCCTTCCCAGCTAACAGAGGTTTTCAGACACCATTGGCCATCCTCCAGTGAAGGTACCCGATTGCTAATGTGTTATCTTGGACACTTTATGGCCTTAAGACCGTAACTGTGTAACCAAATAAACCCCTTTTTATAAAAGCCAATCCATCTCTGGTGTTTTGCATTCTGGCAGCATTAGCAAACTAGAACAGCCCTCCAACCCCAGCTGTCACCTTTCTGCACATTGGCAATGCAATAAAAAGGGAATACATGCATTTCTATTTAGCTCATCAGATTGGAGACCTGCCTGTATTAAACAGCAGATTTACTGTAGCCAGTCCTTGGATATTGCCTACTACTTAAAATGAATTGTTACCAAAATGTTCAAGAAAACCATAGATTCAGTGTATCTTTAAGTAATAGTTAAGGGCAATAACAGCGATGGTGCAGCCGAGTGGATATTTTCCCACCCATTATTAATAACAGCTGCTCAGACGACTGACAGATGACTGTCACCATGACAGAGCCAGCAGTGCTCGCTCTGTGGCCGAGATCCGTTACTGGGGGGACTTGCGAGATACTGGATTTGAGAGGTGCGTGCCTGGCTGCTGGTGCATGAGGAAGGCCTGGAAGAAACACAGCAGCATGAAGACCAGGACCATGAAAAGAGAAGAGTGCACTGTCTTGGACTTCTCCTTCCTCCTCCCACTCCCATTAGGGCCAGGGGTGGCAAGAAAGGAAGGAGCTGGAAGCCATCCTATCTGCACGGGGGCTTCTGCCCCATCTAGTCTCTAAAGCCAGAGATGCAAGCACAGCAATGCAGACACAGGGAGTAGAGGGGGCTCAGGGCACCTGTTGGTTGAGGGGAAGGGGGCTGGAGCCAGAGTGATGGAGGCTCCATCCTCTTGGAATGAGCAGCCCCCAAAAGAAGGAAGTGGAGATTTTCACCGACAGCCTGGACGTGACACAATTCACAATTCTTTGGCCAGAACTAATCACTGGCCCCTCCTAACCGCAAGGGAACTGGGATCTGCTGTGCCCGGAGAACAGGGGACACGTCACCCCACTTCCTCGTCTCCCATTCAGTCGTCAGTTGATTGCTCCAGTTTGGGGTGGGCCGCATCTCTCACGCCGCCGTGACCTCCTTTCCTGAACCAATGGCAACTCTGCCCTTCCCCAGTCTCTGCTCAGTGTTAGTCCCCGAGAGCCCCTGCCTTCCTAAACCCAGCCTGCTCCTGGCTGCCACGACGTGTCAGTCTCTCGCTCTTCCTCCTCTGCGCTCTGAGCGCCTGCTCCCTGACCCCACCTCTAAATCTTGGTGTGTTCTCAGGACAGCCCTCGGCCCTGTGGGGTCCGTACGCTCTCTCCCTCAGGGGTATGGTCCTATAGATTCTGATGCCACCCGTGTTGTTAGATCTTAAACACAGATCCCAGCACAGGTGTGTTTCCCAAAAGACCTCTGCACACTTTCCTACGCAACAGCTCAGGACACGCATGAACGGCAGATACGCCACCCAGGTCTTCTGCGTCGGTCACTGGGATCCCGTTGCCTAGGAAGGCGGCGTCCCCCGTAGCACCCCCCAGCTCCCTCCCACAAGCCACCCCATGTCCTGTCAGCTCAGCCTCCAAAACGCATCAACATTGACCCTGAATGCACAAGTCTTGTCCTGCCGCCTCTGTTCCCCACATGGCCCTGACTGCCGAAACCGCCTCCGACGGACCCCTGCCTTCCACACTTGCTCCTCTCCAAAGCTCTGCTCCCAGCAGCACCAGGTCTCCTTTTAAAATGCAAATCAGATCCTGTTACTCCCCTGCTTAAACCCCTGCACTGGCTTCTTGGTGCCTCTCACTTCTCAAGAATCAAGTTCAAGCTCCCAGGCAGCCTGCACGGCCGGCATGACCCAGGCCTGCTGTCCTTCGCCCCAGGGCCTGCCGCTCCCCCTCGCCCGCTGTACTCCAGCCACACCCGGACTCTTGGCCCTTCTTTGGGCACATCACACCCTTTTCCATCTGGGGGCCTCCTTGCACGGCCACTCCCTCTGCCTAGAGCTCTCCTGGCTCAGTCTTTGGGTGTGGCTGTGCCTCTGCATCATTCTGATCCCAGCTAAACTGTCACCTCCTCAGTGTAGCTGGTTGTGCAAAGGCACGAGGAGAATCACAAGGTTCTCCTCATGTCCACCAAGGGCCCGCGCCAGCTGTGTCCACCAGCTCTCCCAGAGCAGTCGGAAGGCCCAGGCCTCCACCCAGAGGTGGACCCAGCTCCCAGGCAGCCTCTCTGACCCTCGGGGAGGGGCTCTGCCTGCCCCCTGAGCCTTGAGCGCCAAGACGTGCAGCTCTGTGTGTCCTGACACCCCCCGGAGCGACGTGCCCTGGGTTTGGCCTGAACACTTGCCCCTCGTCCTGAGGATTATGTTTTATTTCAAGCACCATGAGACCAGCTTGGTCCCTGGCGGAAAAGGCCTGGATTTGGAGGTCAAATAGATTCTGCCTTTTACGCAGCATGCCGTGGAAAACCCCGTGGCAGTCAGAGGAGAGACCCGACGTTGGCACTGGGGTAAGCGCGCTGTCCGTGCAGTGTTAGAGCAACCTCAGGCATTTAGGGAATGAGCACATACGCGAATCAAGTGTTGCCTCAGCTCAGTGCCCACAGCAGCTCCCAGTGCCATCCCGGGCTCCTCAGTCTCCGGGTAATCCCACCCGCTGCTGCCAGCCCCTCCCGCACAGGTGCGACGCCAGCTCCCAGGGTGAGAGGAGGCATCCCAGAAGCTCACACTGCCCCCTGAGGAGGGTCAGCAAGGGTTGGGGTCCCCACTCCAGAGGGGCCTCAGGCCATCTCACATTCCCAGGACTCAGCTTCCCAGGGATGTTCATCTCCCAAAGTCAACAGATGGTTCAGTCGGTGGGGCAAGCAGGGCTCAGATCCGCAGGTCGATCATCCTTCCATCCATTCCTCCGACGTGAGGAGAAGCAGAGAACTCTGGGCAGACTGCCAGCCAGAGCCAGAGGGGAGCGGCCGGGGTCAGAGCAGGGCTGGGTGGGGCAGAGGGGCTGAGCAATGAGCAGGGGCAGAGCAAGGAATGGGGAAAGCGGAGTGAGCACGGAGGGAACAGAGCCAAAGAGGCGGAGACAATTGTCAAAACTTCTAAGGTTTTAAGTGCTTGCCAGCACCTTGGCCCCCAACTTCCTGCCCTCCAGAAAGTCCCATCCTGTCTTTCCTTTGGGGACCTCCCTTGCCCCACCCTTGCACAATGCATTCTGGGTGGTTTGTCCCATCACATGCACTCACTCTGTTCCGGAAGCTGGCTCATGTCCCAAGATAGTCAAAGAAGGTCATTCAACCCTTGGCCACTAAGACTGCCCAGAAGACAGACACATGCATTAAGGCAGTCAGAGGACGTCACTGGGAAAGAGATTTTCTCTTTATTGGAGTTGCTGGCTGGGAGCAGTTACGGCAGGAGTTCACCGTGTGGAGACCCCTGCCTTGTGGGAAGCCAACAGAGAGGAAGAGGAACCAAGAGATGGCGGGAACCAGGTGTGACACCATTGGAGTCCCTGGAGTCAGTCACGCCCGCACTGTTTCAGTCACATGGGCCAACCCATTGCTTCCTTTTGCTTGGCTTTCAGACACCCACCTCCTGCGGAGTGTCTCCTCTGATGCAGGGGAAATCCAACCTCATCCTGAGGCAGACTGGGCAGAACCAGGACGGAGGTTGGGCCTGGCCCAAAGAAGAGGAGGAGCTAAAAGCAGGAGTGATAGCTGCTCCCTGACTGGGACCACAGGTGTGTGTCTGGGATCCCCTCCTCCCTGGCTGGAGCTGGGGTGGGGCTGGCTGTGAGAGTCACTGAACCTGCTTGGACCATCTGCCAATGCCCGGGCCTTTTGGCTGCAGGGACATGGCTGAAGCAACAAGTCTGCAGGCCCCTGAGCACCCTGGAGGGTGACATAGGCAGAACTGTCCCTCAGTACTGGGGGACAACAGTCCATATTCTCCCCCCACCCCATGTGCACACTCTTCGCTCTACCCTCTGCCTACACTGGACCTCTGCCCTGAGGTGCCCTCATTTCCCTCTCCTGCCACCCACAGGGACCATCTTTGAAGGTCTGGCTGGGTGCCACCTCCTCCAGGAAGCCTTCTCTGACTTGTACACTCCATAATCTGAATCACTGGGCCATTGAGATGATCACCCAAAAGTGCACAGTCTACATTAGGTTCAGTTTTGTCCTAAATTGTTTTAGGCTGACTATCCTCTCCTGGAACAGCATGAGAGAGGGTCTGACCGTTCTGACCATTCAGGGAAGAGTCTTCACGCAAGGCTAGAACGGATCCTGGGACTTTTAATGCTATGCGCGTCCTGGGGGAGAGTCGCACTGCCAGTGAGGAAGGGCGGGGGGAGAGTGGCTCAGGCTCTGGAGCCAGGCAGAGCTGTTTTGCGTCCTGGTTCTGCCACTGTCATCTGTGTGACAGGTGGCAAGTCACTGGATATTTCCAAGCCCAGTTTCTCATCTGTGAAAACGAAGGCCAGAGGGCCTGTATCACAGGCCTGAGTGACATAACATGACTTGAAGACGGTAGGTGCTGAACCGTGTTTTGTTATTGGAAGACAGTGTACAATGGCGGTTAAGAGAATAATAGTAAAAACCAACGTGTTGAGTGTCCCATGTGCCTGATGCTATGTTAAGCGCTTTGCCCTGTAATCCCCTTTAATCCTCACTGTGACCTCATGAATTAGTAAATTTCTTTATTATTATTGCATTGTCTCCAGCGTACAGATGAGGAGCCTGAGACTTAGAGAGCAATACCCACACTCAGACTCCAATCATGGCAGGGCTGGTTCCAGCCTTAAGCCAACACCCAGCTCACCCTCTGTTAGGCGCATCACCATTGCAGTGACGTGTTAGTTAACAGCAGACTCCGGAACCAGCTCAGGTTCTTTCTAGCGACTTATTTAATTTCTCTGTGTCTCAAATGTTTTTATTTTCTATCTATAAACTGGAGGTAGTAATACTGCATTTCATTGACTCTGAGACATCACCAGTGGCTAATCTCAGCATTGTATTTCACAACATTAAAAAAAATAAAAGCCCAACATGGGGTTCTAAAAGGAGTCTCCCACTAAATGCAGAACACCAAAGGCCAAGCTCGCAGTACCTGAGTGAATAGGAAGGAAACCACCACACCGAAAGGGGTAACAAGGCAACCTGCGTGCCTCACCTTGGCACCAAATGAAGGGAGGAAAAATATTCTCCCCTTAGAGTTTGAACCACAAGCTGGGACCCAGGCAGGTTTGAAGTCTGATTTCACAGTGGAGTCCAAAGACCTGAAGCAGAGAATTTAATTAAAAGCAGGCTCAGGATGGTAGTGTTCCCACGCGAAGGAAGAAACTAATGCAAATTCATTCTTCTGCAAGGAGACTTCCATCCAGGCCAACAGCAAGCACAGGATGCTGGGATTGTAAGATGCAGCCCGATTATCAGACATCAGAAAGGCTACAGTGGGAAGGGGGGTGGTGGATATGTGTTGTACAGTCACTGAAATATGGTAGAACTCAGTTATGTTAATAAAAATAATGCTAGCCACTGCAACAAACAACCCCTCAGGTCTTGGCATGTCAGCAAAAGAGACATTTGTCTCTTGCTCAGATAAAGCGCAAAGATGAGAGCGTCTGAGTGGTGGGCAGCTTACCTCCACCAGGGCCCTCAGGATTCAGGCTCTTTCCATCTTGTAGCTCCTCCATCCTCAGCTCATCGCTTCTGTGTTCTCCACAGAGGGAAAGAGATGTGGGGCTGTGCCCAGGAGGATGCCACACGCCAGGCCTGGATGTGGTACCTGTCACTTGCGCCCATAGTCCTGTTGGGCACAGTCCAGTCCCAGGACCTTGCCTAGCCACAAGGGAGGCTGGGAAATGTGATCCAGCTGCGTGCTCCGGAGGAAGCAGAAAGAGGTTTGGGGACCAGGCAGGTAACCATTGCCATCCCACCTCATGGGACCACTGAACAATCTAGAAAACTGTTGTTAGCAGTAGTGGGTTATAATGGTAACTGCCGAAAAATAGGGACCCAGGAACTAGTGTTCTTGTTATGATTAATGACAAGGAAGCTTTAACTTATACCAGCAATGTGTGGTTGAGAATGGTGTTCTCTTAAAGAAAGCATCACCTAGTGGACTTGAAATAGGGATTTGAATTGAAAAAAGTGATGTTTGCAATATCACAGACATTGGAGAAGGCTGATATTTGTATTTGCAAGTATCACATTCTTTAAAAACATTCCTCCTTCTATTTAGTTTCCACAGAAAAGCATGTTGCTTAAAAGTGTGGCCTCTAGAATTAGTTTACCTGGGTTTGAACCCCGACCTTGCCATTGACTAGGAATGAGACAGTGAGGTATTTCATCCCTGGGGCTCTCACTAAGCTTTGGTTTCTGTAACCATGAACTAGTTAACAAGCAACTACCTCAGGAGCGTGAGAACACAGACAATGAAGACGAAGTGCACGGGACACAGAGGGTCTCAGGAAGTGACAGATATTGGTTTTCTTGTTGTAATTATTAATCAATGCCATGGACACCATTTCTTTAAACTGTGTGCTAGCAGAGGTGGTTTGGGGTCACACGGGGTCCTGAGCTTTCCCTCAAGGTTTCAGAAACTCTATCTCATACCTTGAATTGGGCAAATGTACCAGCGTGCTGAGTGCATATGAAATTCTCATTTGGATAGCTTCACCAGCTGGTGGTCTGAATATTTAAGTATTTAAGTCTCAATTTTTAATAACTCAATTAATAGTTTTCTCCGAAGAAATAACTTGGAGAATTATACAAGCTCTCATAGAAAACCTCACACCAACTCCCAATTGCCTCTGTCAGCTGAGTCTCGGTGGGAGCCACATCCACCTAGATGAAGTTTATTTTTCTTAATGTCCATCTGGGGCTCACACAGATGAGCAAATGCCTTAGATTTATAACCAAATGGAAAATACAGCACCATCTTCTCAGAGACGCAAACCCACAGCTTAATGATTGGACAGCCACGTCTTTTCAACAGAGTCAAGAACGGCCTCTGACTTCTGAAAACTCCATGTTTAGTTTCTTTCTTAAAATGTTTGACCACAGCTCCTGGGACAGGAGCCAGAAGGGCTGCCCTGTAGAGCCAGCAGGGATTCTGAGTCGGCTTTCTGGTGTGCAGGAAGGAAGGAAGGAAGGAAGGAGGGAAGGAAGGAAGGAAGGAAGGAGGGAGGGAAGGAAGGAAGGAAGGAAAATAATAGAGGTAGATGATAGACACAAAGATAGACATGGATACACCTGTGGCAGTGGTAGGGAGAAAGCTCTGGTATCCCAGCCTTTCCCAGGCTCACCCTCATCTGGGAACCTTCTGGAGGGGATGAATCCACGTCAGAACCCAGGAGCACTGCATCATTGTTCCTCAGGGCCAGACCTTTCTCCACGGGCTCTCTGCAGCAGACAACCATTGTCTTTGTCTCTCAACATCCATTCACCCCCAAATTTCCCTGGAGAACCACCCCATCCGCTGCTCTCAGGGTCTTGTTTGAGGTGAGGCTGGTTTCGCCCATCTCCAGACCCACGTTCAAGCCATTAGCACACTCTGTGCCCCGGGCCATGGTTGGTTCAGAGATGGACGCAGGGCCCCATGAGACCAAAGCTAACCCTGGGACCTTGGCTGGAGCATTGGGATAGGCAAAAGGTGGCAGACAAAGCAGAAGCACAGAGGCAAGCACAGTCTCAAGACCTCAAGTTCATTCCTCTGCAAGAAGCCTTCCTTGAGGAGCCTGGCCCAAGAAGGCTTCCCTCCTGCTTGGAGGCTGTGCTCTGGGGCTCCCTGGGTGTTTCCTGGAGGCTTCCTTGTCTTCCCAGTTCTTTTCTCCAAGCTGCCTAAGAATAGGTGCTGACTGTGGCTAGGGGATGGTGTTTTCATAGTCCCCCCGGGAGTCCAGCCCAGCAATGAGTGCACGGAGAGGAGCTCCCAAACAACACTGAACTAAGCGGAGAGCATGCTTTGGGGTGACGTATGGCGCATCTGATAACAGGGAAGGGGCAGCCGTGTCTTCAGGAGGTGTCGAGGCACCAGCCCCTCCTGCACTAAGTGGAGCAGGTGTGAGAGTTCTGAGTTCAGGTCCGATGAGCGCACGCAGAGCACCTTCCCACCTGTCTGCTTCACAGCTTCCTTTTTTTCAATTTCAGAAATCCAAAATGCATCAAGGTAATATAATAAACAGCTGTGTACCTGCTATCCATGATTAACAGCTGAAAATATTTTCTCAATTTTTCTTAAATTGCTTTTCGTAAAAGAAATAGAAATTTGCATATTTCCTTAAATCCCTCCACCTGAAAATATTTATATTTTTTATAAATATTATCAGTTTGTTTTGATTGAGAGAGAGATACCTAGTCCTAATTTAGATGGATAGGTAGGCAGTAGATAGGTAGTAGATAGGTAGGTAGATAGATAGGTAGGAAGGAAGGAAGGAAGGGAGGGAGGGAGGGAGGAAGGAAGGAAGGAGAGAAGTTAGGAAGGAAGGAGGGAAGGTAGGAAGGAAGGAAGGGAGGGAGGGAGGAAGGAAGGAAGGAAGGAGAGAAGGAAGGAAGGAAGGAGGGAAGGAAGGAAGGAAGGAAGGAAGGAAGGAAGGAAGGAAGGAAGGAAGGAAGGAGAGAAGGAAGGAAGGAAGGAAAATAATAGAGGTAGATGATAGATACAAAGATAGACATGGATACACGGCAAATACCTTGCTTTTTGAGATTTTAAATTTGTATAAATGCTATCACAGCTTATTTCTCAACTTGCTTCTTGAGTCAGCGTTGATTTTTTTCAGGATAGAGTCATGTGGACGTAACCATTATGTAGCATTATGTGAATCTACCACAATTTGTGTGTCTTTTCTCTCATTCAGGGCCAGTAGGAGGCTTCTTAGTTTTCACAATCACAAACAATCCTTGTGCAATGTATGGGAGACTCTGGCACATGTCGTGGAAGACGTGGGTCGCCAGTGTCACAGATGTTGCCATGTGCCGCTGTCAGCCCATTTCCTTCTCACCAGCCGGGCGTGAGCTTTCCTGCTTCTCCACTTCCCCACACTCAGAATGGCCCAACTTCCTGGGTTTTGCCAATCAGATGGGTGTGAAACAGTACGACATTCTTCTTCTACTTTGCATTCTTCTGATAAGTAGCATCAAGCATTTTTCATTTGATTTTTGGCCGTTCATGGTTTCTCTTTTCTGAAACATCCACTCTTATCCTTTCCCCGCTCTTCTACTGGGCTGTGTGTCCTTTTCCAAGAAAATTCCTGAGCAGGAGTTCTTTACATGGTCCGGGCAGCACCGCCTCATGGGCACAGCCGTCACCTGCTCCCATGCTGGCCTTATTAGCTTGGTTCACAGCAACTCTTGTCACGTAACCTGTGCGTGTGTGTGTGCTTGCATGCGTCAGAGTGCATGCATGTCACGTGTGTGCGCTTGCATGCATCGGTGTACTTGCATGTTGCATGTGTGTGCGCTTGCATGCTTCGGTGTGCATGCATGTCGCGTGTGTGTGCACATGCATGCGTCAGCGTGCTTGCATGCCATGTGTGTGTGCTTGCATGTGTCGGTGTGCTTGCATGTCATGTGTGTGCACTTGCATGCATCGGTGTGCATGCATGTCATGTGTGTGTGCACTTGCATGCATCAGTGTGCTTGCACGTTGCCTGTGTCTGTGCTTGCATGCATTGGTGTGCTTGCATGTTGCGTGTGTCTGCGCTTGCATTCGTCGGTGTGCATGCATGTCACATGTGTGCGCTTGCATGCGTCGGTGTGCTTGCATGTCACATGTGTGCACTTGCATGCATCAGTGTGCATGTATGTCGCGTGTGTGTGCGCTTGCATGCGTCGGTGTGCATGTATGTCACATATGTCTGCGCTTGCATGCATCGGTGTGCTTGCATGTTACGTGTGTGTACGCTTGCATGCATCGGTGTGCTTGCATGTCACGTGAGTGCTTGTGTGTGTGCTAGTCACATACCAGCCTTTTACTTTATGAGCTGTACTTTTTTGTGCCTTTTCTGAGAAGTATTCCTCTACTCTGAAATGATAAGACCTGCCCCAAATATTACCATCTCAATGTTATAAAGTTCTGCTTTTCACATTAGGCTTTTTAATCTGCCCAAAACATGTTTGTTTATGCAATGAAGTAAAAATCTAATTTTAATTTTCTTCCCATAGTATCTGGTGCTAGTATCTGAGCACCATTTATTGAAAAGTGCCTTCTTTCCTCTCGCCGTAACGCCATCTCCATCATACACCAAGTGCTCGTAAACACTTGGGCTTGTTTGCAGGCCAAGGGTTAGCAATCCTTTTCTGTGAAGATCCAAACAGTCCATATTTTAGGCTGGTGGGGCACAGTACCCGTCATAAAGACTCAGCCCTGAGTTGTAGCGTGAAGGCAGCCATGAGCGATGAAATGAACAAATGAGTGCAGCTGGCTACACTTTTTTAAAGGCTTCTCCACACTTTTAACACTTGTTATAACTTCATAATTAGTCTTGATATCTAATAGAAATAGAAAGAGTGCCACCCTTTTTCTCTTTGTTTGTAGAACATTCATTATTATTCTTGGCTGTTAATTCCTCCAAGTACATTTTAGGGATCATTTAGATAAATTCCATAAAATTTCATATCGGCTTTTTAATTGGAATTGCATTGACTTTTTAGATTAGCCAGGGGTTTCCCATCTTTACAATGTGTGCTCATGCATTCAAGAAATATTTATTTGTGCATACTGGGAACGCATAATGGTCTTCCCCCTGGATGATTAATTCATAGGCTGTTGTCATCTTCCCCTGTCACCAGAGTCAGAAAGCTATAAGTGCTACCCTACACCGTTCCTTCTCCATCCCCAGAGCCGTGCAGGTGCAGTGTGGCCCTGCTCTTCTCTGCAGGGTCCTATTTGCCTCTCTCTTAGAGAACTGCCATCGTTTCCTATCTTGATGGGGTCTCCCTCCCTCCATCTCTCCCCTATTCATTTCACCTCTGTGATGTACCCATAGGCCCATTGCCCAGGACAAAGTTCCATTTTCCCCCCACCCACTGTCTCCCGTCAGCACTGAAGACCCCAGACATGCAAACACCAGCAGCTCCTTGGATGCCCCACCCTTATTCACGCCTCAGTGATACTGCCCACCGGGAAAGCCCCCTGCCACCCCACCCCCGTTTTCACCCAGCTGATTTCTGTTTGTTTTTCAAGCTCCAACCCAGGCATCCCTTCCCTGACCTTGCACCAGGCTTCCTGCACTCCTGCTGTTCCTGGGCTGATCTCAGGTCACCGCTTGGACCCCAGAGGAGGGTGGGCACCCTGAGGGCAGAAGCCCTGCTCCATGCACAGCTGGGTCCACGGCACACACCCCAGGACCAGGCATGTCGTGGGCACTCATTAGTAGTGGCTGAATAATGAACACAGACAGATGCAGTGCGAGGCCCCGAACACCGACAAGCGCAGGTGGCAGGTGTCCTCATGCAGGTGCGAGCACCCCAGCCCTCCCTCCTGGGTGAAGGCTGGGGCGCCCACCAGCCGAAACACAGAGCCACCTCGGGCATCTGCTGAACGGGCCCCCAACCCCATGCCCCATGAGTGAGGGCGCAGCAGGCGCGGACAGAGGCTGGAGGTGCTGTCCCCCTGTGAGGGGGAAGAGAGGCATAAAAATGCGAACGCCGGGCTCCTCTCCCAGCTCCCGGGCTTCCTGCACTCGTACATCCCTCTCAGGCAGGTAGAAAGGAAAATGCGCCAGTGAGGACACAGCCCCTCTAAGCAACAGCAAAGTGACAAATGTCGTGTGGGTCTAGGCCAAGTCCCCCACGGTTACAGACCCACAGGGAAACAAGGCTGCAAATGCATGTCCCCCACCCTCACCGTTTTCCTTTGAAATAACTTGGGCCTTGAAAAGCGAGAAAGAAGGAAATAACTCAAAGATTTTAAAAGCAAAGTTTCCTTCTGCAAAGCAAATGGGCTGAATTTTTATAGGCTCGTTTGGAAGAGCATGAAAAATCCAGTTGCTGGAGGAGCCTCTCTCTCCCAGAGAGCCTTAGGGGAGGGGGGTGAAGGGGCCACCTGACGTCTCAGTTCCACCGCTTGCCCCTCTCCAGCCCCAGAGCCTAGTCTGCTCTGCCCTGGCCCCGCCTTGTCCTGGGAGCACCTGAGCCGGGATTGAGCGCCCTGTCCCAGGGCGGAAGCCTCTGTGCGCGGCTGGGTGCCCAGGCCTGGGGAGGGGGCTGTGGAGGACACCAGGGAAGGATGGGGAGCGCCTGGCACCATCCACCATCCCACTAAGGGTGCTAGGAATCCCAGCTTGTCTTCCCCAAACTCACTAGGTGCCAGACACACACCAAAGGCTTTGCACGTGCCTTCTTCTCATTCGGCCCTCAGGGCAACTCCACGAGGGAGGCGTTATCTTCATCGCCCCTTTTACAGGGGTGGAAACTGAGGCAGAGCAAGGTTAAAGTCACACAACCTGAAAGCAATCTGGCTTCAAAGCCCACTCTAGTGGGTGCCGCCAGTGTCCTGCCCAGCTCGCCTTTCCCGAGTCACGCACCCACCCCCGGCTGCTGTGAGTGTGAGCAGGGGGCTCCTAACGGCTCACAGATGCCCTCCGCCAGAGGATCCGATTCGCCCAAAGATGCCTGGCAGGTTACTTGCCACCCCCGGGAGTGGCTTGCTGACGTGGGGGAGCAAAGCCCAGCCCTGTCCTCAAGGCTAGAGATGACCTCTGTGGCACCCTTCACACTCCAGAGCTCCCCGTGCGGTCAGGCTGAGTTTCGGCCTCCGCTGAACCCTCATCTTCCCCTGCCCCGCCTGCTCCCCCGTCCCCTCCAGGTTTCTTCCTCGAGTGCTCATCAGCAACACACTGGCACAAGTCTCCCCAGCTCAGGCTCTGCCTCCGGAGAACCCGACCACGCACCCCCGTTGCCCATCCCTGTGTCCTCCCGGGAAGCACTGAGCGTGGCAGCCAGCACCCAGCAACGGCTCTGCAACAACCACAAAGCCGGTGATGGGCGAGACCCCCGTGCCTGCGTTGTCCCACGGCCCAGGGCTCGGGCCCTCCGGCCTCAGGGCACCGGTGCCAGGAAAGGAAAGCCCCAGGAGCTTCAGCCCTTCAGTAACTTACCCAGGAGTCGGGACTGGGGTACGGGAAGTAGGGGAAATACAGCTCCATGACACCATTTTTTTCCTATAAACTCTTCAAAATTAATAGGTAGATTTCTGCTTCCAAGAGCCGCAACCCTAATGATTCTCCTCTTTCAGCCCAGGTCACTTACCTCCCCACCCCCCACTGAAGACCTTTCTTTTATTTCCAACCCAAACCCTACGGATGGGAGTTTGCCGCATACAGGAACAGGGCGAACACTGAATGTTGGAGCCCCTGCTGCTCTTTCCTTCTGTGCAGCAGAAATAAGAAAGGGGAGAAGTCAGCATCCAGAGACTCAATCCCAGCCCCCACTGTCCCGCAGCGTCCAAATGAATCACATTCTCTCAGGAAGACAATGGAATTCCCCACGCGGCACCTACAGGTGTGAAAACAGATGTCCTCTCCGGACTGCTGGGGGTGAGGCGACAACAGGGCTCCGCAATTCAGTTGCATTCACAAAAGAAAAGTCTCCAGAGAGGGGGGCTGTAAGGCACTTGTCCAGGGATGTTGTAAGAGGATGGAAAGAAGCTGTTTACAAGGAAAATTAATAGCCTTAGCGGAAGGGTGTGGAAAGCTCATCTCCCAGACAAAACAGCCCCTGGACACAGCCCTGCCCAAGGTTAGTGCAACCGCTAAACTGGCTTGGGGCAAACTGTCCACACAACTGCCCAGGAATAGAGCTGTTCTCCTAGAGAGGCACGTGGCCAGGTGGCAAAACGCACAGCGGTCTTTCACCACCATTGGCAGAGGCTAACTAACAGTGCCTACAGTTCCAACACTAAGTGAGCCATCTCTTTGCAAGAAATTTTGGGAGAAGCAATGCCTTACTGAAAAGCATGGAAGTCAGAAGAGCTGGGGGAGGCTGGTCCACTCATCTCTGATGTGGCCTTGGGCATCTCTTCCTCTCCATGGATTTTTCAGGGTGTGCCATCTGCAGAAAAAAATACAGCCCCAGGACAGTGTCTATTGCTGTTTGAATCAAATTGCTGATTGAATCATGTTGCTGATTGAATCAAATTCAATTCACTGTGGCTTACACAAAAGAGAAGGTGAGTGTCTTAGTTTGCCACCTGCCATGACAAATACCCCACAGTAGTTTAGCTTAAACAATAACAATGTATTGGCTCATGGTTTGGGAGGTTCAAAGTCCAAAATCAAGATGTGGCAAGGCCACGCTTTCTTCTGGAGTCAGTAGTAGCTGGGGAGGTGCTCTCTTTCCTCTCTGGCTTCTGCCTGACTGGGTCTGAATTTCCCCTCTTTATAAAGTCTCCAGTCATACAGATTAAGACCCACTGATTCAATCTGGCCACACCTTAACTGATAACACATCTTCAGAAGGGCTTGTCTACAAATGAGCTCACACCCTCAGGAGCCCCGATTAAGATCTGAACATGCCTTTTGTGGGCTACATGATTCGATCCCCACAATGAGGGAGGGTCTATCACTTACAAAACAAAAGTCCAGGAGTGGATTCTGGCACAGCAAGAATCCAGGGGCTCAAAAGTCGTGTCACAGGGGCTAAATCCAGCTCTGTCTCTTGGCTTTGTGTTTCCTCTGTTGGCTTTCTTCTCTGGTAGGCTCTTCCAAACTTAGGAAAGAAATGTACAGGCTCACATCTTACCAGCAGAGATACCCCCTTTCCAGACAGCTCAGCCCAAAGCTCACATTGACCCCACTTGAGCTACATGCCCATCCTCAGGTGACTTCACTGCCTCCAGGGGAATGGGGGTCCTGGTTGCCAGTCTGGGGTCAAGGAAGGCAGAGGGTCAGCCCCTCCCGATTACCTGGTGGACTGAGAATGGGGGAGGGGTGGCTCCCAAGGAGAAGTCTCCCAAAGGAGGCCGAATGGGTGCTGAGCAGGGGGGAATGAGATGTCTATTGCTGGACACACAGTGGGAGGCTGCTTTGGAGGATGCCTGGAGGAAGGCAGGGGTCTGAGGGCATCGTGGACCTGCCCCACCAACTTCTACCAGCCCAGGGTAGCCTTGCTCCTAAGTTCTGTCTGGTCTTTCTGAAATCACCCGCCCTCAACTGCCGAGCCGTACCCGCCTTCGATGGCAGAACTCATCAGCTGGCCATCCTCATCTCAGCTGGTAAATGCAGAAGGAAACCTTCTTAATTCATCTGAATTTCTCCGAATTCAGCAACTATGTGTACTGTGCTCACGACGTCCCAGGCACCAGGCAAAGGGGACAAGGGAAGCTTTCCGTAGGTGGAGTTACAAAGACACGAGGCAGCCTGCTGAGCTCAGGGGGCCCGGAACCCCAAACCCAGGTGCAGAATGGAGGCCAGGAATGAATGTGTGTGGCTAGGGGAGGCACGAGCTGATCCAGTGCCACCAAAACACTAGCAGGAAGGGGACAAGGGAGATGCAACTATGTCTGCAAAGAGGAGGTATTTTGTGACGGGACAGATGCCCAGCTGGGGAGCCTGCACTTGACCCTAAGGGCATGGGGAGCCCTTGAAGGTTGTTCAGTGAGAGAAGGGCTTGATCAGAACCTTGCTTTAGGAACACGAATAGGACAGTGGCTCATAAAACAGAGTTTTGTGAGTGGTGTGTGTGTGTGTGTGTGTGTGTGTGTGTGTGTTTTGTGGAGTGGGCGGGGGGGGACTCGTCAAAAAGAGCTGTCTGCAAGCTGTTTCAGTACCCAGGAGAATGGAAATAAGTTCTGTTTTGTAGCATTTTGGGCGTGTGGCGGACTGAATGACATACCCCACCAACAGGCACGTTCTTAACCTTATCCAGGTCCCTGTGGATGTGGACTCATTTGTAAATAGAACCTTTGGAAGAGTTATTGTTAGCTAAGGTGTGGCCCGAGTGAATCCTGTGGGCCTTAATCCACATTACAGGAGGACACAGGAAGGGAGTCAGACAAGGCCACAGGAGAAAGCTGGACGTCAGCAGAAGCCAGAAGAGCAGACACAAGAAGAGAGAGACGGCCGTGTGGCAGGAGGCAGCGGCCAGCCAAGCCCCCCAGGACTGTGCCGTGCCAGCACCAGAGCGCCGCGGACTTCAGGGCGAGAGCGTGGCCCTGCTGACACCTTGGTAACTGGACCTCCAGCCTCTCAAACTGTAAGCCTGTCAATCGTTGTCGTCTAAGCCAACCAACAGTGGTATTAGCAGAATGGCAAATTAAGACATGGTGGGAAAAGAAAGAAGGGAAAATAAGCTCACTTTTATGCAGCCTCAGCTATGTACTAATGTTTTCATTATCCCCAGTGATACAAAATCCTTGGGGGGTCAGCAGGAGTAATACTGGTAGAATTCCCCTTTCACAGATGAAAAACATGAGAACAGGAGGGCAGAACTGGGACAAAGCTGGGACCACCGCACCCTCTGCCTTTGGACAGATGGCACCTGAGCCACGACGGATTGCTGTGGCTCCCACATCAGGTAAGAGTGGGGGGCCCCTCAACACCTACGGAGTGGTGCGGAATCAAGCAATCTGTACTGCTAAAACTGTATTAGGTATTGATTGTTTCACTGCAGAAGTCTGGAGCTGGTCATCTCTGGCTGCTGGAAGCTGGTGGTAGCAGCTACTAAATTGTGTTTATGGGAAGCTTTTTACCTGAAGAGATTATAATTCACTCTTGGTCAATAATTGATCAATCTCCCTGCTTTGCACATTGCAAATCTTCCAGATCCATCCACAGAGAGGAAAGAGAAAGGCAGATAATCTGTTTATTGAAAAAAGATGACAGAATAGCAGGCTAATGCAACCACTTAGGCCACGATTACACAGAATTTTGATTTTTTTTCTAATTTAAGTGAAGTATTTTGTGTGATATGCTGAGTCCATTAAGGTGAAAAAGTTAACAGTCTTGGTTTGAAAGGGTCAGGTAAGGAGAAGGATCTTGCATTAATCGAGCACCTACTATGTCTAATCCAAAGTCCAAACTCTCATTTACTTTTAATAACCCTGCAAAGGACACATTATTACTCTCACTTCCAAGGAATCTGAGGCTCGGTGCAGTTAATTAGCCGCTCATTAATAGTGTACCTGAAAATCAAAAACACTGTCTCCCAATGGGGAAGAAAACTGGGTCCAAGGGTAGCTGAGCTCACAGAATTTGAGTCCCGTTCTGGGTGGGATGTGCCTGGGTACAGTGGCAATCCTGGGAGACCGGGCCCCTGGCCCCACAGTTCATCTCCTCCACCGTTTGCTGATGGAGTGGCTGTCCCTGGTTTGGGGTCCAACCCCTGGAATGAGTTTGATAATCAGCCATCCAGAATGACCAGATTTCCCCAGCTGCTGCCCCGCTCACTAGCCCCCAGTGGCATCTCAGGGTCCAAAGATGACGTCATGGAGGGCCCCAGGCTGCTTTACTCTCTCCGGGAAGTGCCCTGGGTGGAGCACTGGACTCGGTCCAGCCAACCTCCCAGCAAGTCCTGCCTGGCCTCTGAGCCGGAGCACCTTTGGTCACCACAGTGGCCCATGCTCCCCACCCCCAGGCAGCCTTCATAGCGGGGTCCTGGCTGAGCTGTCCACCCTCTGAGCTCCAGATCTCCACGCTCCGGCTCTCTGAGCTGCCCTGCCTGGCAGGGTGGCCGGAGGAGGCTGGGTTGGGGCCAGTCTGCTTTAGGGAGACTTGCCTTCAGGTGCCCACGTGGAGAACGGCAGCTCCTCTCCATTTGGGGCTCCATCACAAGTGCAAAGACATGTCTTTCCGAGCTGACTGAGCCACTCATGTCCCAGGTCAAAATGTCATCCTCCGTGGCTTCATCCCCACTTCCCTCCCGGTCACCGTGGGCAGACTGTGAGTCCTCAGAAACAGGAGGAGGAGATGAAGGAGCCAATCCAGGATCTTTTAAAAACCGAGTGTTCCATTGACGGTGATTAAGCCTTCCATTTTAGCTGATAACCTACTCAGGCAATAGCACTCTAACGGCCCAGTGATGGCAGAGCGTGTCTGGCTCAGGGAACTTTCTCTTGCATGTCTTAGATGAAGGAAACAATTCCCCCTTAACCTGTTCTTTCTGCTTTTCTGATTCATTGAAAACACCAACCCCCACCCCCCAGCCCCCAGCCCCAACATACACACACACCACCGCCCCATCACCACTTCAACGCCAGTTCCTTTTCCCAGTTGAAGCAACTACCCTGATTTTGGAGACGGTAAGCAGAACTGACAATTTACACCCCTAGAAAATGCTCCTATTTGGGTTTCTCTCTAAATAAGCAACTGTGTGTGGCACTGGTCATCAGGAAATCCCACTGCCTTGGCTCAAGTAGCAAATAGTTACAGGTGACATATTGTATTTAAAAAGTCTTCCTGTGAATGACAGCCCCCTGGAGTAAAAATGGGGAAAATATTCCAGAGAGCAGGGGAGGCAAGACAGTGAGGGACACTCCTGCCCTGGTGGACAGGGCAAGGGGTCCCAGGCCCCCACCTCCCGCACCCAGGAGGGGCCGCCCACTCCACCCTCCCCGGAGCCGGGTACCTCCCCAGGAGATCCTCGGGACTGGCAAACCATGGTGTGCCCCGAACACTCTCAGTCCAGTCTGGGAAGACGAGAGGCGGGCTGTGGTCATGCGTGTGAACCGATGGCCTTTTCCTCTGGTCTGTGCCCACCTTCCGGGGACAGCGGTAGAGACAGCTGTGAGGCGACACGCGAAGCTTTCCTGGTTAATTAACTAAGCGCACGCTGTCTATAGCCTCAGTGTGAGCAGATTTCAGGATGTAAAGTGCCAATTTTCCAACATTTATGTGTCCAAACTAGTTTCCCTAGCAGCTCTTCCTCCCTTTTTCTCATCCTTTAAGTCAAGTGTGGCTTAGCCAAAATGCTCAAATGACAAGTGACATGAAACCACTAATTTGGATAAATGATGGGGTGCCTGGCTCCTGGAGACACAACTCTCAGGAAAGGCCTCATGGCTGTTTCTTGTGCAGGGATAACTTTTTAAGAGGAACATTAAATGTATTTATCTGTTACACATTCTCCAGAGCCTGTTGAATGCTTGGGTGTTTAGAGGATCTATTTTGGCGGGAAGAAACCAAGTTGCTTATGGTTTCAACTGAGGGAAACGTGACCCTCATTCTGTTTGCTCCCACCTCCCAGATCCATCTTTCTCTGCTGGGCACCTTCCGCCAGAGGTCTCCTCATGGGACGGGTCCACCGGGGTCCCCTGGCCGGCTGGCCTTGACTTGCCCATAGGTCAAAGGCTGAAGTTCCTAGAGTGGCCAAAGACAGAAAGACCGTGGCCATCCGAGCTGCCTTTCCAGACTGAGAACACACACAGCACAACACAGACAGCATCGGGGACAGCAATTCTAACTCCCACATTGGCCTCGGGTGAGGGGGAAGATTGGAAGATTCTGGATTAGGACTAAGATGACAGCACTACAGAGGGGAGAATGTCCCAACCACATCACCTGGTGCATCTGGGGGTGTCCAGGCCTCCTTTCCAAGCCACCTGCCTCTCTACTGCTCCCCTTCAAAATCACGTCCCCAAAGGGCTGCTGCTTCTTGGAGGGCTCTCAGAAGTTTTGAAGTTTTTCTGTTTTAATTTCTTCCCCACTCAAGCTGTGATTTCCTTTATATCTGGGGCAAGAGAGACCCAAGCCTAGCCACACTTGAGCAGCAGGTGTTGGAAAATGCTAACTGCAAGAGCTGGGGTGTCTTCCTGGGGTTCACTGAGGAGGCCCTTGTACAACTCTGCAGAAACAGGAGGTGTCAGAGAGAAAAGAGGGGATAACTTTTTAAGAGGAAAATTAAATGTGTTTATCTGCTACACATTTCCCCAGAGCCTGTTTAATGTTCAAATGTTTAGAGGAGCTATCTGGATTTAGCTACCACTCTCCTTTTAACTTTACTATTAAATGTAAAAACATAAACACGATCCTCCAGGTTTCTGTAAGAAAAGCCCTTTTGTAAGTGAGCTCTTGTAGGGTAGCTCAAAATGCCAACATCAACTCCAGGTGCTCTAAATTGTCCCATTCCACAACTACTGGGGGGGCCTTGTGGAATGGGGATAAAAGCCACAATCCAGAGAGTTTGTGTGATGGAAGGTGCAGCACTGTTAGGCCAGGGGCTGTCTGTCCATGTGGAAGGCTTCCGGGGTGTGGCTGCCAGGTGAGAAAAGGGCGCGGCGAGCAGCGGTTGGTCTTTAATGAATCTGCAGCAAACAAATTAAATATGATTTGTTTGGGCCTGGTTCAGCACCGCACAGAGGGCCCAGCTGTGCAGCCCCCCGGAAGGAGGGTTGGGGGCTCAGCGTGCCTCCAGCGTGGGGTTGGTGGGTCCCTGGCAGGCTGAGTGGGACGGCAGAAACGCTCTGACGGCGAAGGGGGAAACAACTCCGGCTCCAAGGATGTGGACAAGCCGGTCCCAGAGCTGTACGGGGGTTCACAGAAGCCGAGTCTGCACTCACCCAACATGTGTGCCTGGTAGGTGGCGACCTGTGTAGAACATCAGTCTGCTCACCTGCAAGTGCTGAGTAGCCAGGAACAGAGACATCTAGATGTGACAAATAATTGCCAACAGGCATCCGCTGCAACTGAAAAGACTGCTAACTTCTCCCTTCTCCCTCCCCCTTCCACCACCATTCCAAACCACGCTGACGCTGAAAAAGTATGTTCAGAATAATAATCCATTCAACAGCTTCTTATGTAAGATTTTTATTAAACTCTGAAATTCAAATTAAAAAAAATAATTGTGATGACTGAATCATTCTGTAGATGCCTTTTTCTTACTTTCTAGTATATTGTAGAGTTAGCCAAAAGGAAATACCTGAAATTACTGAAAGCTACTGAATTGCAAATGGTGAAAACCTTGTGACTGGCCCCACTTGTACCCTCTCATCCAGTTTTACAGCTTTAGAGTCTTATAATCACAAAGTGGACCCCCTAATGTAAAGGAAGGAACTTGAGTCAGCAGAGAACTAACCGCTGACTACAGTGAAGTTACTTGTTGTTATAACGGTTATTCCAGTTTAGCTCTGCTCCTTTACAGTTGTAAATTGTAGTTGTTTATACTTATTATTTTAATGGTAACAATTCCATCTCCCCTTATCTAAACTCCTTAAACTCGGGGAGACAGCTTTGAGGCCTATAGGCCATATTTGTTCTCCTTACTTCCCCTTGCAGTAAACTCTTTCTCCTTTTGAAACTCGGTGTCATAGATTGGCTGTTGTACACACTGGGCAGAGAACCCCGAGTTTGATTGGTAGTAACCCCACCCAGCTTGGGTCTCTTCCTCTCATGGAGCCTTCAACTCCATTTGCACCCTGATGCTGCAGAGCTCAAGGATTCCATTGTGTGAGTGTTTCAACCTCGAATTCCGAGTCAGAGCTTCCCGTCACCAGCTTTAAGGACAGTGCATCTGTGTAGAGCGCTCAGAGTTTGAGACCCCCAAGCCTGATTTCCCCAGTGCCTCAGCAACTCACGAGTTTGGCTCAGGCTACAGGATAGGATAGATATGGTCATTTAAACAAAATGGTAGTAATAACAATAAAAGCACCTTTTGTGCTCCCCACTGTTAACTCCACAACCCTCTGGGGCAGGTCCTACTGGTACCTCAGGTGACTGATGAGAAAGCTAAAGCGGGGAGGTTAGAGAACCACCCACGGGCACACAGCAGCCCGGGCAGAGCTTCCTGGCAGCCTCGACTGCCCTGCAAGTTACAATCTGACCGGGACCCTGCAAAGCAGCAGTTCCCGTTCCCATTTCACAGACAAGGAAGCAGAGTGCTGGAGGGTTAGGGACCTTTCCCGAGGTGGCACGTCACCCAGAGCTGGAGCCAGGTTAACCTGCCACTGGGCACGTCAGACAAGCCTTCATGCAGGGCCCTGCGTTGTGCATCCATGCCATCCTGTTTCTGGGATGCCCACTCCTGGAAGTCCACGCTTAGTCCAGGCAAGGCCCTTTTGCTTGCTTTAGCGTCCTTGGCCTGAACTAACTGACTCAAGCTCAAGTGGCTGGGTTGCAATGCTGCTTCAGTTTCCCAAGTAGTTGCCTCTTTGCCGCTCTTCCCCATGGCTATTGTAATCTGGGTAGAGCTGGGCTCTGTCTTATCCAAGATTGACCTGCCCTTTGACCATCGCATGGGCTTTTAGCAAATGTTCATGAATAGAGAACACACAGCAGCGAGCATCCCTGATGCTGGCTCAAGCCAGTCCCCCTGATACAAGCCTATGCTTCCCACTCTGACTTGGGAGCAGACGTGGGCAAGTGACGGGCTCTCAGAGCACAGGTGATGTGCTAAGATGACAGGTGATGTGCTCTCAGCGTACAGGTGACGTGCTTAGATGACAAGTGATGTGCACGCAGGCTAACTGGTTCTCAGTGTCGTGCTAAGCATACTGCAGGTAAGCTCACTTTATCTTTACAAGCTGTGAAAGGAAGGTGCAATTGTTTACAGTTTTTGGATGAAAAGAGGGAAGAATAGAAAAATTAAAGAATTTGCCCCAGTTGCCACAAGGCAAGCCAAGAAGTCAGGGGTGAACTCCAAGACCATCAGACTCCAAACCCCAGGCAGTAACCTCTCTGACCCAACTTCGAGCCACCAGGCTTACGTTGAACACTGATTGTGTGTCAGTCTTATGCAGATGGGGATGACAGACAAATGCCAGAAAAAGCCCACGTCCTTAAGCTGCTGACAGTAGAGAAAGAAACAACATGTACACAAGGAGAGTGGCCCTAAGGCTCCCCTGGTCTAGAAAGGTAAGGAAGGTAGGGAGTCTTGGCTTTCCCCAGGAGCACCCCGAAGTTCTCCCTGTGGGGATCGGAAGACCATGGCTATGTCCCCTGACAAACCAGCCCACCCTCGAGTTCAGACCAGCACCCGTATCATGCGTTCTATTCCCGACGTTTTCACAGGAGCGAGAACTCGACTCCAGCAGGATGCAACTCTCGCTCCGGAAAGGAAGCTGCTGGCTGATTCCAGGGCCTGTTTGTAGACAGCACGTGGCCCGTGCCACTGTGCGCTCAGTCTGAATTTGGTTCGAACCACGAAGAGAGGGACACCTGTTCAAGTCAGTGCAACCCTATTTCTCTCAGACGCGCTTCAAAGACTCAGCTCTGTGAACAAATGCTTGGGGATGGGGTGTAGGGACCCACAACCGGGCAGCTGTCATCTGAACGCAGTCCCACAGCCAGCACCAAGGCAGTAACTCTGGCTCCTTGACATAGCATCCCCACAAGACACCAACCAGGGAATTGTGTGAAGTAACTCGCCTGTGGCCACACGCAGCCGGCACACACGACACAACCTTCTGGTGGAAATACCCAAATAATGCAAACCAAAAGTTTGCTGTGAGGATCTTTTCCCCTTGGGTCAAAATTCACTCGCCCTCCCTGCCCGATGGCACATAATTAGTTGCCACCACGTGCTCTCTTTGGATTCCAGGGACTGGACCCCAAATCATGAGCATTTTACCTCCAGATGAGTTACAGTTTTAGTTCTTAGGGTGGCTGTATTGAAAACTAAGTGCTCACTTTGTGGAGCCTTCTGGAAGGCAGCATCAAACCATGTTTCAGTGCTGTAAGAAATAGTAAAAATGTAGGTGATGGCTTCAGGTCCCCCAAGGGCACCCCCATCCCCCAACTGCAGACTTGCTGTCCGCTTTTTGTTGTAAAGATGATTTTCCCGAAGTATTTTTAAGCTGGAAAGATTCCCTACAAGCTGGTGAGAAGTCACTCACTGCAGGAAATCCAATTTATTGGCAGAAATCCACCAACTCAGCCTATTGGGAACTAGCTTAGTAATGAGGCTCTTCCACGTAAATCGGCTCGTTATTGTCAGTTTTCATCAGCTCTTGAGTGAGTCTTGATCTGCTTCTCCAGTCTGGCCTGAGAAGCTCAGGCAACAGCGTGAGGCAAAAGGGTGTCTGGCCCCAAGTCCCCACCCCACAGGCGGGAGAGAGCGAGCGCGAATGGCAGACTCCCTGTCATTAGAGCCTTGAATTTAATGTTCAGAACAGAGAGATGTTAAGGAGACTTGCAATGAGGTGTTATAGAAACAGAGTTTGATTGAAAGAGCTGGTATGTATGCAAATGAACACTTTGTCCCATGATTCATTGCTCTCAGGAGAACTAAATTTGGACAGCCCAGAGGAGAGGTGACTATGGGCGGCATAATAATTGTCAATTTATACCTGCAAAGAATTAATCAAGAGGCCTGGAAGAGACAGTGCTCCGTGGCCACTACAGGTGTGGGAGCCGGGCAGGCCGGGCAAGGAGGAGCCAGAGAATTAAGCTAAAGAGCAGGAAGGGTTTCAATAACAATGAGGTCAATTAGGCAGAGAAATCACCTCCACCAAAGGATGCTGCAGAATTATTGCCTGAAAAAAATCTGTGGAAAGGCAATTTGGGGAGCGAAGGGCAATTCTTGCAAAGATCAATGGACCTGATAGTGCTTCTGGAAGCTTTGCTGAAAAGCCCAATGGAATGGGGGTGTCCCATCCTGGGGCTCCCCTGGAAGCCCTGAGAAGGTCCCTTTGCTTTGAATGTTTGAAGAAAGCTTTCTCCTCTAATTCAATTCAACCCACATCAGAGCACTGACTCCAGAGAAACCCGTGTGTCCAGCAGAGAGTCTTTGATCCTCTCATTCTGCAAATATTTATTTTGCCCCTATTATATGCGGGGTAGTGAATAGGACAGAACCCTATCCTGGTGGAGGGACAGTAACTGCCCAGGCGGACACGCTCAGGGAGGCGATACCAACCGGGCCTGGCTTTAGATAATGCCCACAGAGACCGTAAACAGCAGGGAACATTTCTAGCCTGGGTTTTATACAATGATGGTCCTTAATAAATCAACCCCATTTCCCTGCAGGGATCCGGCAGCTGCCCCAGGTCACTTGAGAAGTCTGACTCAGAGTCAAGGCTTAAGAGACCTGTTGACTCCTGTCCATCCCTCTGCAATCTCTCAGCTCTATCCCTGCACTAAACCCCGCCACAGAGGCAAACTTCGGCCCACAGATCAAATTTGACTGGCTCACATGTTTGGCTTGACCCACTCAATAATTTTTTAATCAGTCGCCAACATTTAAAACTTAGGAGATGTTGCACAAATTCAGCTTCCCAATATCTTTTGAAAAATTAAGCTCTCTGATTACAGTGTGCCTGCAATCCCAAGGACAGCTGTGGCTGAGTAGACGCTGCCCCACTAAGCTCTCTAGTTTGCCACAGTCCCCCCTGCTCCCTTTTGCATTATGGCTAGGCTGTTTCATTCTCTTATTTTCCCAGCCCAACTTATGTGGGAATTTAATTTTTCTGTCCCTGACCAGAAATGCAAGGTGGCTGGCTTACATTAACTGAGGGTCCTCAGAAATGCCTCTAACCAGTTATAATTCAGTGTTTTCATTTAGTGAATATCTTCACAAGAAACAGTTACTTTAAAAATACTTTTGTCTTTTTCAAAGCTGCAATCAAATATACAATTACCCTGTATCTCTTTCTTTAGGCCCCAGGCTCTGAATTCTTCTTCCGGCTCATAAAGCCTGGAACTCCTATTACCAAAAAAACATATCAGCCCTCCTATTTCTCCCTTCACCCTGGCTATCAGTAGGCTGAGAACCTCATATAATAGTACCAGATTACAGTTAATAATTCCGTTCAAGGGCTGTTGCACCTATCCCTCTCCTTCCCCTAATTGATTTTTTGACCTATATTTCTGAAAAGTGAGTTTTACTGACTGAGATTACAAGCTGCATCCAATCTTCTTTGAACGAAGCATCAGGGTGAACTGCACCTTCAGTGAAGTACAGGAATGTGCCAGAACAAGAGTTGCAGACAATGGCCCCTGCCCTGAAGCTGGGAGGTGATTAGAGGCAGAGACCAACCAAAACACACGCAGCTGGCAGAGGTGTGGAGAGGCAGCTTGGGGAGCAAAGCACAGGAGAAAGAGCAGGTGCAGACCCATGGGATATTATCCCTCCAACGCACCCACAGGGCAAAGCCCACTGAGGGCCCTGCATTGCGCTGGATGAATCGGGGTCCGGGCAGGACACAGGCCAGGTCTCTGTCCTCCGGGAGTCCGGCAGAAGGAACATTTGCCTTCACAGAGAAAGCACTTAGCCGCTGCCATGCTACACTGCGCCACTCTGTTGCTTCTGATGGCAGCAGTGATAGCCAGTGCAGCGGCGGCAACCTGCGCCCACCAGCATCCTGGAGCAAGTGCAGGCTGCATTTCTCCAAAGCAGGTGGCACCAGAAGTACAGGGCTGTCAGCATCCTTAGGGCAGCCCTCCGTCACTGCGGAGCGGAGTTATTGGAGAAAAGCCTTGCTACTCTGAACCTCCTAGGGGACAGTCCTGAGATGTCTTCATTCTACACAGTTCTTCAGGAGGCCCCCAGAAGGCAACGTGCTCCTTAGCACAGCTGTAGTAACCCTTCCCCACCTCACTTTCCCTGCTTCCCTTTTCTGTTTCCCAGGATCTCCTCCCAAACGGGACTGCCTGCACCCGAATCCTCGTGTCGGGCTCTGCCTTGAGGGGAACCCACACTAAGGCAGTGAAGGAAGAGTGTAACTAAGATTGCATTATGAGCTAAGGGATGAGGAAAGGGACCAGGAGGCATCTGAGCTCTGGCGGGCAAGCAGAGCTGCAGGTGGAGGAGAGAAACCCTCGAAGTGGAGGGAACTGCAGGAGCAGAGCCGAGGGGGACACGCACGGCCCGTAAGGGAATTCAGTGTGGCTGGATTGTGGACTGTGGGATGAACCATGGAAGCTGGGATTGGAAAAAGGTGGCGGGCCTGGTTCACCACTGGCCCAGATGTCTCAGACTGGAGTGGAGGACTTGGTTTCATACACAATGGTGGTGGCACGATGAGGGAAGGCAGTTATGGAGGCAAGAGGCGGCTGGAGGAGGGATGAGACCAAAGGCTGTCTGGGCCTGGGCTGCTGCCCAAGGATTATGCACTCCTACGAGGTAATCAAATGACGCTTATGGAGGCCTTTGTCCCAGGCGAGCCAGGCTCCAGCGGGCCACTCAGGGAGCAGCTGCGTGGATGGGAGCACGGCCCCGGCTCTTGCAGGGCTCTTGGCTGAGGAATCAGGACTCATGGATCAAAAGGTGCTGCTCCCACCAGGGCAGAGGAGCTGATCAAAAGCCCCTGGATGGTGGTTTGAACAGGTCCTGGAAGGCCCCGAGTCACCGTGCGCCCTGGGAGTGGGGCTCTGCGCTGTTCCCCTACCGCGTCGGCATGCTTGCGTGGGAACAGCGGGCCAGTGCTGCCCTCCTGTCTGACTGGGTGGCTGAAGAACCAGAAGACCAGCATAAACACCCAAAACACCGTTTAAGAGAAAAACAAATAAGAGAACCTTAGAAGCACACAAACACTTCGCACTTCATTCACCCACATGACATTACAAGGCTCGCTGAAAGTGGCCACATTCTGGGGTAATTTGACTGTGTGAGGCAATGATGCAAGTTCACCCCTGGATCTGAGTCCAAGGCTGGCTTTTCCAATTCCGCCCAAATCCCCCACCCCTGTCCATCCCAGGGGAGCCCTGATTGCCACAGCGTCGGTGTTCCTGGAGCAACTGCAGATTAACTTGAGGAACTTCGAATGGCATTTTCCCGTCTTCACACATGCCCGTTTCTGAGGTGCTTTCTCTTCAGTCGCTAACTGAAAGGCTGACCTTTCATAAAGTGCATTCCACAGGTGGTTAATAGATACTCTCTTAAAAAAATGTTTCCAGTCTCAACAACTTGAGAAATATGGTCAGCAAAATTTCATGGATTTCTTTGCTACAGGACATCTCAGAGCCTTCAGTGAGCTCACAGCTAGCTGCACAATTTGTGGGACCTGGTGCAGAGTGAAAGCCCAGGACCAGGTGACACGGGAGCATTGAACCAAGAGTGGGGCCCTTCCGAGCACGGGAGCCTGGGCCATCGCACCATTTGCGCACCCCTGAAGCCGGAGCTGCGCATCCACTCAAGTGACCTTGATCTCCAAGGGTGGAGGGAGGGAGTGGACAAGTTCACAGTAGGTTCCCAATGTATTCAACCGTGGAATTACAGTGCCACAGAACACACCTGGGAAATTCTGCTTTAAGCTGAATACTTACCTTCCTCTTACCTTCAAGCTTCAATACACCAACACATGTGGGAATCGAGTTGTTTGCAGGGAGCCCCCTGGGACAATTGTACATAGAAAGAAAAGACCATCTTTTAGGTCTCTTTTATCAGTTAGGTCAGTGCAAGTTTTTGTATTTTGGGATTTTTTTTGTAAAGTGGAGTCCACTGGAAATTTCTGCTTATTTCTGTTTTGTTCCACCCTTTTAAACAAAGCCCAGCCTCCTCGAACCACAAAAACAAATTTCAGGCAATAATAGCAGGCAGTGATAGATGAATGTAACAAAAGATAGCACACTTGGGCCAGGGTTGGTGTCCAATATTTGTACTTAGAATGCCAGCACCATTTAAAAGCTGTCAAGATCCCCTGCTTTATTCTGCTTCCCCAGGCAGCCCCATGACATGTCCAGAGCACTGGCTTCCCTGATGCTCCTCTCTTGGGTTGTTTATGTTTGGGGATGAGGTAGGAGGGAGGGGAGCAACCCTCTTCTCTGTGAGTCACTTAACAGTGGGTGGAGACGTGAGGGGATGACTGTCCCATTACCTCCCACTTCCCTCCAGGCCCGGCTCAGCTGGAGCGCCCAGGCCCACACTGTCTCTGATGCTCTGACTCAGAGCTGTTGTGTTGGTGCCACTGTCATTCTTTCCTCCTGCTCCTGTGGTCCTCTGGGCATGGAGCTGGTTGGTCGCCACGCCTCTCCAACCCTCCTCTGTCCCCACTTTCTTTCTTACGATGTCCTGGCTGAAGGCAGCCCTCCCTGTCCCCTCCTCCTGCAGGAGTCCCCTGCTCAGCTAGGCAGCAGGCAGAATGCTGGGTCTCACTACACCCCCAGACATCCTCTGCGCACCCGCTGAGCTCACATGGCTGTGTGCTTGTTGAGGGTCACTCCATGTAGGTTTTGGGGGGCAATTCTCAGACGGCTCATAGCTCCTGCTCTTGAGGAGTTCAACTCTGGTTGGTAAGGGAGGGCAGGTTCTCACAGAGCCAGACAACAAAGCAGCTGAAATGGAAAGGCAGCCACACTACCTGCCCTGCTTAAACCCTTCCAAGGATTCTCAGCATCCTTTGTTTAACTCCCCAGCTCCCTGGGGGCTCCCTCCAGGCCTCTTTTATAGCCTTGTTTGTCATTGTTTGCTTCTTAACCATGACTTACCTGTTCCACTCCACTTTGCTGACACCCAGCTGAGCTAGTCCACATTTACAGGCCTTTGCTCAATCCGCCCCATCCACCAAGACACTCTTCCCCTCGCTGCCCACCTAGAGAACATCCGCTCGGCTTTCAAGGCACACTTGGAGCAGGAAGCTCCAGGAAGCTTTCCACAGTCCCTACCTCCCCACCGGGCAAAACTGGCCACTTCCTCCCACCTTTGTACTCTGATGACATCCCCTAGTCAGAGGTCTCTCTCTCCCACCAGACAAAATTTATGTTTCTTTCCCCAGGCCAGGGCCTGGCAGCTCAGCAGGCACTCAACAGATCACTGCTCAGTCGGTCTGCAAAATAGCAGTCCAGACGCTGAACCGAACAGCTCGCAGCACTGCTCCCAAGGGAGCAGAGCAGATTCTCCAAGCTGGACCCCAGAACCGGGAGGGATGGCGAGAATCCCTATTTTCTTCAGTCTCGTGCTCTCTCAGCCCTTTTGCTCCCTTCTTTTCCCTTCCTTGCTTAGCTTTCAGCAACAACATCAGCATGTGAGAAGACAGAGAAGAGAAAGGGAAACAGCAATCTTAAGGGTGAAGCCCTGAAATGTTGAGTCTGAAAACTGCCTGGGGATTCAACTTCACAGCCTTGGCCAATTGGATGCAAATATAAATTCAAATTCAATGCAAATTCGCTGGTGAATTTCCTCACTCATCACTGGGGCCTGGTGGGGCCAGCAGTCCCTGAATGACAGGGCCTTCCCCCTGCTCTCTGCTCCCTCCGTCATGGCTGCCCCAGAGCCGGGCTCCAGGTGGTAACAGACCCTCAGAGAACAGCTCCCAGAGGAGACACTTCCCAGCGTGATGTCTTCTGGGGTGGGCCCCATGAGGGGCAGGCTTCCTGCAGGAGGAAGATGGGCCCAGTGGGAGCACCGTGAGGAGAGCAGAGGAGCTGGGAGAGCAGGGAGAAAGAAGCTTGCCATCCTGAGGGCTCAGCATTCTCTAGAGGAGGAGACATTGCAGGGGGCATCTCAGAGCATGGGCTGCTGATTCAAAAACTCAAAGGAATCTGGAAAACCAGACGGTCCATGGGAGCTAGTGGGGAGGGACTGGGAAGTAGAAAGAGTTCAGATTTAGTTAGGGCCCCTGAGCCCTCTGGAGACCTACCAGGGCCTGAACCCCACTGACAGGATGGTTCCAAGCGGTGGGATAGTTACTATTAATCCAGGTGGTCATTTCTGGTTATCCTGGAGGTCACGAGTCCCACAGTTAGCTACTGTGTTTGAGAAGAGAGGAGCAGAGCCCAAGCTGAGCAGGAGGCGGACGCTGCCAGCCCACCTGGCAGGCACGTTGTACTTGACCGCGGGCTCAGCACACTCGGGTCGCTTGGACGGACCCACAGCAGAAGCCACACTGCTAGCAAAGCCGATCAGTCTGAAGGCGGGGGCTTGACTGGCTTCCACGACCTCCATCTCAGTGAGCTGCACTGAGCTCCGTCCTTGGGTTGGAGGAATTGTGAGGGAAGCTAAATCCAAGACATGCCTGACACGTGCAGGCTACACCACGGAGGCGATTCCAGGAATGAAAGGTCCAGGCAATGGATAACGGTGCACCCTAGGCTCTGAGTAAATTCCTTCATCTTAGCCAAAGTACCACTCAGCCGGAACATCTCTCCAGGATAAACGCAGTTACCCTTACAAGAACCAAGCACACACCAGGCATTCAACACACGTGCTCTGTAATCACCGCCACAGCCCTATGAGGTAGGTGTAATGGTTATGCTCATTTCACAGGCAGTAAAACCAGGGCTCAGAGTGGTTAGGGAACCTGTCTGAGCTCACACAGGAAGGACAGAGCCACCACAGACCTGCCCAAAGACTGTTATTGGAAGGATGTGTGGGGTCCTCCCCTGCTGGCCACTTCAGGGTGCAAGATAAACCTGGACCATTTGGGTTTTTTTCTCATTAGAGAAGTTGCAGGTTTACAGAAAAATCATGCATAAAATATGGGGTTCCCCTATACCACCCTAATATTAACCACTTGCATTACTGTAGGAGATTTATTGCAACTTATGAAAGCACATTTTAATAATTGTACTATTAACTATAGTTAATAGGATTTGCTGTTTAAGTAGTACAATCCCATGAATTTTTAAAAATTTTTTATTTTAATCACATATATATACAACCTAAAATTTCCATGTGTAGTTTTAATGCCATCTTTAGAAATCCATGGGAAGAAAAGGATTCCTGAGTCAGTGGTGGGAGGAGGATTTTATTACAATCAGGCATAGTGGACATGGCTTTCTGAAGCCACCGTGAGGACTCATTAAAGACAGTTTTCCTGACACAATGCAATTACGGATCCCACTGTTTTCAGGTCCGTGGAGGGAATGAAAGAGAAAATGGTCCCTAATGAACTTAGTGCCTTGATGGAATACATTACCAAGCCTCCCCTCAGCACTTAGACCCTCCACAGATCCCGCACCCATCTCTAGTTTCATGCCCACCTTACAGCCCACCTTCACTAACAGGAGAGCATCTTCCTTCCAGACACCCTCCTTGAGGCCGAGAGAGAATGTCTGCAGTGTCCCAATTCCAGTGCTGCCTCTGGTCACAGATTTTTCTGACGAAGGATCACCCTCCCCAAGCCCAGTCCACATGGCTTGCGGAGACTGACCCATTGCACACTCACGACACCCCACTGGAGGCAACACAACCAGGCCTGGCTGATCCACTCACCATTTTCCTCTGCTCAAGGCCGCTGGGTCAGGATGGACAGGGGGCCCAGTGGGCAATCGGAGCCAATGAAGCTGCAGCCATCAGACTTCTGGAACCATTAGAAAAAGAAGCTTACTTTCCTGAGATTGCGAGCTGAGGGATGCTGAAGGATGCCACGAAGGGAGTGAAGATGGCAGGAAGAAGAGCAGAACACGATATGGGGCATTGTGACAGTTTGAATGCCTGGATCCAGCTGTTCCTCCAGACAGATACTCTTGGCTTTCCACTCAAACTGAGCCAATTACAGCTCCTAGCCTGAGTCACCTTGAGCTGGGTTCCTAGCAAATGCAGGCAAAGGATTTTGACTGATTCCCCCTCCAGGCTCTCGCTTTTGCTGTTTTTTCCTCTCAATTCGACTTTCTAGGTGACCTAAGCCCTGCAGCTCCTGTAGCGCATCTCTAACCTTCTTCTTCTCTGACACCTACACCTCCTGGATATCATGAAATCTGGGTCTTCTCCTCTCGGTGGCCTCTGCTCCCCAGCCTGAAATGCAGTACTGCTGGTCACGGCAAGTACACAAAACTGGCTTAAAATTTTGCCTCCAAAATTCTCCTTCATATATTAACACCTAAGGTGATATATGAAGGTCAGGAAATATGGACTCAGCTTTCAGGAATGAGATACACTCGAGACCCATCTAATCCTGCTTTCATACCCATACTTGTCCACAGAAAAATTGATGCTTAAGGTTGCCTAGATTCACCTTCCCTTCTCCAACAGAACGCAAGGGAATGTCTGAAGACCAGTAACGGCTCCATCTGAAGACCCAAAGCATCTCTGCTGAAAATAACTTACCTCATCTGTAATGAGCCATGTTACCCTGGGGCTTTGTGTGCTGCCTGCATTGTCATTCTCTCCTGAGGGAGAAGGGGAGAGGAGGAAAGAGAAAGTGAGAGAAAATTAGGGACTGTGTATACCTAAAGACCCACTCGCATTGCATTTAGAGTTGCCAGTCCATGGCAAATTATTTCAGTTTCTATATACAATAGAAAGATTGAATTCTTTTTTTTTTTTTGCATGCATTCAATTTTCAAAAAAAATATTAGGCAAATAACAGCACAAGTTGTGAACAGATTTTGATGGAAAGCCTGGACTCTGATGTCCACACACAACTGTCATTATCTTGCTGGGGCGAATAACTTAACCTCTCTGAGCCTTGGTTCCTGCACGTGCTCCGTTCACCTCACTGAGCAGTGGTGGGAGCAACTGAAGGAGCAGATTGCCCAAGACTGAGCAGCTGAAGGCGCTCCGAGATGATTTCTGATCCCTGACCCTAAGTCACTACCAGAAAACCAAGCCACTGTCACCATAACAGAACTCTTACTAGCAAGGTTTGGTGGGCCTACTTCAGGGTCTATCCCAAAGGGCTGCAATTATTTAACTTCATGAAGTTTCTGTTGCTTCAAGATCACCTTTAATCTAGATCACTGCTTGTGACAGAGGGCAAAAATTCAAATGCAAAGAGGGCCAAGTGGTGACATAAATCAGTGAAGACAGCCGGGTGTGCAGCAATTGGAGGGGTGAAGACTGGCAAACTGTTGAACGCATGTCCATGTGCCATCTGAGGGAGAAGCAGCCCCAGAACCCCAGCAGGAGACCATAACATGAGACAGGCTACATATTGATGGAAATTCTTTTTATTTTTTAGTAGAAGCCAGGAGTATGGGTTTATATGAGAAATCGCCTGTGTTTTCATTTTGTACATTGGCAACTAATTGTAAAACTTCTGAAACACTTTGTGAGAGCCAAAATAATGTATCCACAATCTGGATTTCATCCACAGTCCACCAAACTCTGTCTATCAATACTGCATTATTCCTGCTTTGGCTCCTTTTTAAAAGTCATGTCGTGCTGAATTTAAGTCAAAAATAAAAGTGGAAACAAACATAATAACCCACAGGTGCCCCCATTTGAACAGCACAGGGTACTTCACGATCACCCTGCAGTTCCCCTAAGCCACGTGGGAAAGGCGGTGGTGGTCACTGATTTCCAGCCCAGCAATCGTGGCTGGCTGAGATGCTCCCGCCACCCGGCTCTGCTGAATCACCCGGCCCTCCAGCAAAGATCTCTGGAGATGAAGAGGAACTCTGAAATATGGTTTACATGCCGTGCCCAGGTAAAATTGGACGTTTCTGTCAATTCTTGTTTCCTGAATCTTACAAGCTGGGCAAGTTAAGTGCAGCACCCACCTTTGCTGTCCGCCCTGTTCTGTGACAAGCAAGTTGGAGCTGATTGGCCTCAAAATGCCACTGGAAAAAGCATTAATTGAGGTTGCAGCACCTTGTCTGCATCTAAGTGCCCCCCATCCAAAGCCTCCCACATCACTTTTGCCACCAGCATCAAAAATTCCTTCATGTAGATGGGTTCCTTTAGTTTCAGAGGACTTGGCCATCTCTCTATTTCTCCCGGACCCATTATTGAACCCTGGCCACAAACACTACCCTGGAGGGGGAGAGCACAGGCCCCCGTCGGGACCTATTTGGGGATGTTCAGATCCCCGGGCTTGTCAACGGGGAGAACACGAGGATTTCATGTTAGATTCCGGGATAACATTTCCCTTTAAGTGTTAGTAGGAACAACAAAAAATTTTGTGAAACAAAGGAAAATAACCAGACAATTGACACAAATTTAAACTTCTGGAAGCAGAACTTTTGAAGCTGATGACTTAGCAAAGTCCGTCACTCCGGAGAGCAGGTTTCCCAAGGGCAGCACCGCGTGCCCACCTCTATGGGTGCTGCTTCCTGCACTGGCAGCAGAGACCAGCCCTGCCCTTAGTGGCAGAGACTCAGTCAATATTGGATAAACGAATGATCAGTTAGAGCTATCTGAGGATTTCTGAGCACACCATGTCCAGCTGACCTTACGAATTGATGAGAATTTTAGGGTTGTGCTTGAACAAAAAAGAAGGAGCACAGTTAAACAGCTTTCTATGAAATTAAAATAATTAAAACTATAAGGTTTTTCAGCTATCAGGCCAAAATTAGCGAGTTTACTGAGACACTGCGTTGGAGACACAGGGATGAGTGGGCACGGGCTCCCTCACTGCCAGAGGGTAGTGGAAATCAGAGCTGCTGCCTCCTCTTTTTGGCGCCTGGCAGGATTGCACTTACCCATCTCATGGGACTTGCTTTGGTCAGAAGAAATATGAATGTGTCACTTCTGGGCAGAAACCTGAAGGACCAGGGCTTCTTTTTTATGGTCCCTCTCCCGTAACGACTGCATCTGTTTCAGATTGTGGCTGCTCTGTCGTCCTGGGTCTCAGAGAGAGGACAATGCAGGACGGAGTACCCAGAATCCATGGTGGACGTGAAGCATTCACAAGAAGTAAGCCTTTGTTGTCTTAACCTGGGGAGATTGCTGCTATCTAATGTTGCAGCATGATCTAGCTTTTCTTGACTGCTAGGATTCTCTACTTGGCATTACTACCAAACCTTAACATACCTTTGACTTTGTAATTTCACTTTTATGACTTTGATGCAATTGCTTTTATACAGAATCAATTTCATGCACGTGCAAAGTGACATATGGGCAAGGAGACTGAGGGCTGAAGTGTTTTATAGCAAATCCTGGAAACAGTCTAAAAATATGTGAGATGAAAAACAGCAGAATAGGATGTTTTACAAATTGCTCCCTCCACTATAAAAAATGAAACATCTGAAAATAGAGACTGGAATTAAGTAGCCGGTCATCCTGGAAGCAGAGTGGACACTTAGAACGACCCCAGGAGTGCCGGAGGAAGTGAGGGGCAGCCGAGAGGGAAGCTTCTGTAAGCCGAGGCACAAGCCAGCCGTGAGCCCCGCTGAGCAGCTCCTCTGCAGGGCCGGCAGAAACGGCTGCCGAAACAGCTGTAGCCGCGGGAAAGTGGCCCAGATGCTGGGAGCAGCCTGCTGGGCCCGGGGCTGGCAGAGGAAACCTTCTCCTCTGTAAGTTAGGGTTTGAGGCTGAGGTCAGTCTGAGGGATCCGTGCAGGACCAGCATGGAAGCGGACTCAGTCGGGGCCCTCTGGGCAGGAGACTTCCAGCTTCCTACCAACATCCCCCTGACAAATAATGCTAGTTTTCTGTGTGGTTTTTTTTCCTTCCTTTGTTTGGGTGGTTCCTGCTTTGCCAGAGCCCTGAAGGCACAGCAAATTCTGGCCTTCGCTTCAGTCCTCTGCGGCAGCAGCTTCTGGCCTCACAGCAGCAAGCACCAGGGCGTAAAGCCCCTGCACACGTTTTCATTGGGGTTTCTTCTTTCTCTTTCTTGTATTGTTTAGTGTGGAAGATCCCTGGGGGGGATCAGATGCACAGCTCAGACACTAGCCTCAGTTTCTCCCACAAGCAGTGCCTTCTGGCCTTACACCATCATCTGCAGGGACATAAAGAGCTAGTATAACTTTCTCTTTTTTATTTTCTTGTTGGTTGGCTGCTTTGCTCTCTCTCTGTTTTATATTTTTGTGTCATGCTAATCCTTGAGCAGGGATGCTGGCCTTGGCTTTTGCCTCAAAAGCAGCAGCTTCCCGCTTCCCACTAGCTCATAACAAGAGACTTGAAGAGGCAGTGCACCTTATTTTATCCCCTTGTTGTGTACGTTTGTGTGTTTTGTCTGATAGTATTTTTTTCTTCAACCCCTCCCCCTTTTCTTTCCTTCATTTGTTTTCTTCTTATTCTTAGTCTGGTGAACTAAAGAGCATGAGAACTAGATTTCCAGAGTGACCACAATATAATACTCAGAATGTCTTGTTTTCAAGAAAAAAATTACAAAATATACAAGGAGACAAGAAAGTATGGCCTAGTTATAGGAAAAAAAGAATTTGATGGAAAATATCCTGGAGAAAGCACAGTCTCTGAAATTATAACAACTTTCATAACAAGATTGATGAACTAAAGGAAAACATGGACAAAGATCTTATAGCAACTTTCATAAACAAGATTGATGAACTAAAGGAAAACATGGACAAAGAACTAAAGGAAATCAGGAAAACAATATATGAACAAAATGAGAATTTCCGTAATGAGAGAAATCATAATGAAGAACCAAATGAAAATGATGGAACTCAGAAGTATAGCAACTGAAGTGAAAAATTCAATAGAGAGGTTCAAGAGCTGATTGGAGGAGGCAGAAGAAACTATCAGTGAACTTGAAGATGAAAAAAAATTGAAATTGTACAGGTTGAGGAACAGAAATAAAAAAGAATGAAAAATAATAATAAACAGAGCCTGAGGAACCTGTGGGACATAATCACGTGTGCTGGTTTGAATGTATTATGTCCCCCAGAAAAAGCCATATTCTTTGATGCAATCTTGTGGGGCAGACATATTAGTGGGGATTAAGTTCAAATGTTTGGATTAGGGTGTTTGCATGGAAATGTGCCCCACCCAACTGTAGGTGATAACTCTGATTGGATAATTTCCATGGAGGTGTGGCCCCACCCATTCAGGGTGGGCCTTCATCACTGGAGCCATATAAATGAGCTGATGGGCAGAGGGAACTCAGTGTAGCTGTGAGTGACATTTGAAGAGGAGCTACAGCCAAGGGGGACACTGAAGAAGGCACAGGAGCTGAGAGAGGAGCTGCAGATGAGAGACAGTTTGAAGACAGCCATTGAAAGCAGACTCTTGCTCCAGAGAAGCTAAGAGAGGACAAATGTCCCAAGAGCAACGAAGAGTGACATTCTGAAGAGGAGCTGTGGCCTAGAGAGGAATGTCCTAGGAGGAAGCTATTTTGAAACCAGAACTCTGGAGCAGACACCAGCCACGTACCTTCCCAGCTAACAGAGGTTTTCCGGACACATTGGCCATTCTCCAGTTAAGGTACCCGATTGCTGATGTGTTACCTCGGACACTTTATGGCCTTAAGACTGTAACTGTGTAACCAAATAAACCCCCTTTTATAAAAGCCAATCCATCTCTGGTGTTTTGCATTCCAGCAGCATTAGCAAACTAGAACAACGTGCACCAATATACTCAATGTAGGCATCCCAGAGAGATGAGAGATAAAGGGCTGGGAAAATATTTGAAGAAATAATGGCAGAAAACTTCCCAAATCTGATTAAACATATGAATATACAAATACAATATGCTCAATGATTGCCAAGCAGGATGAGCCCAAACAGATCCACACTCTGAAGCATATTACGCTCAAACTGTCCAATGCCAAAGACAAAGACAGGCTCTTAAAATCAGCAAGAAAAATGCAATACATAAAATATAAGGAGTCCTTAATAAGTTTAAAATCCATTTCCTCAGTAGAAGCCATGGAGGTCAAAGGAAATGGAAGGACATCTTTAAATTGCTTAAAGAAAAAATCTGTTACCAAAAATAATATCCCAGGAAGAAGATGATGGCATAGAGAACAGTGGAAGCTAGTTTGTCCCCCTGGAACAACTAATAAACAACCAGGAACAGCAAGCAAATAATCAGGAAAAACTACAGAGGGACAAATGTGACTTCAGTTCCAAGCCTGGAGCTCCCTCCCCCCACAGCCCAAACTGCCAAACCTCTGGGTGCTAGAGAGCAGCACTCTCCCAGCAAGCGAATATAGCTCAGCTGAGCTCCAACTGGGGTTTTAATTAACAAGCGTGGAGTGCTCAATACAAGCTATGAATCCCCAGCAAGCAGACAGAGGCTCTTCATGATGACTGACTTTGGCCCTGAAGGGGACCTTCTGTCCCTTTTTTGGCTTAGTGGAGAAAGCCTTGGCAATTTTCAGTTCCCGGTGCTCTGACCCAGAAAAGGGTGGGGATAGCACAGGCAGAGAGTCTACTTAAATGCTAATGGCCTCTCCCTAGGAGCATATCTTACCTAAGAGGAAACAGGTGGGGCCCAGCTCTACTACCCACCATCCATTCAGAACCAGACCCCAGAGGCTGGGGGAAATCAGCCACGACCCACACCTCCTTACACCAGTCTGGAGCTACAGGCTAACAGATGCCACCTGCTGGGCAGCAAAGCACAGTGACTTGAAGCCTCATAGGGTGCACCAATCTTCTAAGACTCACCCTTAGGGATACCTGAAACTATTGCCTTCTTCTAAGACCTGAGCTCGTTCTGGTCTGGGAAAAGTTGACTGGGATAACGAAGGAAACCGGATGCCTAGACAACAGAAAACTACAACCTACACTAAGAAAAACAAAGTTATGGCCCAAAGGAACAAACTTACAGTTAAATTGAGATACAGGAATTTAAGCAACTAATACTAAACCAATTCAGAAAGTTTAGGGAAGATATGGCAAAAGAGATGAAGTGTATAATGAAAACACTGGGCATACATAAGGTATAAATTGAAAGTTTCAAAAAACAACTGTCAGAATCTATGGAAATGAAAGGCACAACACAAGAGATGACAGACACAATGAGAACATATAAGAGCAGATCTCAACAGGCAGAAGGAAACACTCAGGAACTGGAAAACAAGGCAACTGAAAGCCTACACACAAAAGAACAGATAGAGAAAAGAATGGAAAAAATATGAGCAATGTCTCCGGGAGTTTAAGGACAAAACAATGGAGGAATGTATGTGTCATTGGTGTCCCAGGAGGAGAAGAAAAGGGAAAAGGGGCAGAAGCAATAATAGAGGAAATAATCAATGAAAATTTCCCATCTCTTATGAAAGACAGAAAATTATGGATCCAAGAATAGATCTGAATAGGCCTATGCTAAGACACATAATAATCTGATTATCTAACATCAAAGACAAAGAGAGAATCCTGAAAGCAGAAAGAGAAAAGCAATCCATCACATACAGAGGAAGCTTGATAAGACTATGTGCGGATTTCTCAGTAGAAACCATGAAGGCAAGAAGGAAGTGGTTTGATATATTTAAGATACTGGAAGAGAAAAACCACCAACCAAGAATCCTATATCCAGCAAAACTGTCCTTCAAATATGAGGGAGAGCTTAAAATATTCTCTGACAAACATTGACAGACTTTGTAAACAAGATATCTGCTTTACAGGAAACAGTAAAGGAAGCACTGCAGACAGAAAGGAAAAGACAAGAATGAGAGGTTTGGAAAACAATTTTGGGAGATAGTAGCACAGCAATGTAAGTACACTGAACAAAGATGACTGTGAGTATGGTTGAAAGAGGAAGGTTAGGAGCATGTGGGACACCAGAAGGAAAGATGAAAGATAAAGACTGGGACTGTATGACTCAGTGAAACCTAGGGTGCTCAACAACTGTGATAAAATGTACAAATATGTTTTTACATGAGGTAGAGCAAATGAATGTCAACATTGCAAGGTGTTAAAAATAGGGTGGGATTGGGGGACAAATACAATCAATATACCAAAGCTAAATGCATATGGTGGGGGGTCATAGGGGAAGGGTATGGGACTCCTGGCACTGGTGATGTTGTCTGACTCTTTATTCTACTTTAATTTAATGCTATCTTTCCTTGTGTTGCTTTCTAACTGTCATTTTTTTCTCTCTCTCTCTTTCTTTTATCTTTTTCTTTTGTCCCTATACCTTCTTTTACTCGTCCTCATTCTTTGTGGAAGAAATGGAGATGTCCTTATATAGATAGTGGCGATGGTGCTGAATACCTAAATACATGACTATACAAGGACGGAATGTATGGTGTGTGAACAAAAACATCTTTAAAAAGTGTGTTGATGAAGAAAACTTGATGGCACTATACTGAATGAAATAAGACAGACACATAAGGACAAATATTGCAGGATCTCACTGACATGAACTAATTATAACATGTAAACTCATGGACATGAAATGTAAGTTACCAGGATACAGAATGAAGCCAAAGAATGGGGAAATAATCATTGAACATTTCCCAAACATCAAAGATAAAGAGAGAATCCTGAAAGCAGCATGAGAAAAGCAATCCATCGCATACAAAGGAAGCTTGATAAGACTATGTGCAGATTTCTCTGTAGAAACCATGTGGATTTCTCAATAGAAATCATCCTAGTTCAACTAGGGTGAACTTAAACATTTGGAAATGGATGGAGCTGATGGTAGCACATTATGAGAATAACTAGCAGTGCTGAATGGTGTGTGAAGGTGGTGGAAAGGGTAGTCTCAGAGTCACATATGTCACCAGAAGGAAAGTTGGAGGTTAAAAGATGGGAATGTATAAAACAGTGAGTCTTGTGGTGGACAATGTCCTTGATTAACTGTACAAATATTAGAAATCTCTCTCATGAACTACAACAAATGTATGACACTAGAACTAGAAGTTAATAATAGAGGGGCATATAGGAAAAAATATATACATATTGCAAACTATATACTACAGTCAGTAGTATATAGTTTGCAATCATCAACAGTAACAAATGTACTATATGAAAACTATGAATCAGTAAAGGAGGGGGGTGGTTAGGGGTATGGGAGAATTTGAGTTTCCCTTTTTTTGTTTTTATTTCTTTTCTGTAGTAATGAAAATGTTCTAAAAACTGAAAAAAAAATTGTGGTGATAGATGCACACCTGTATGATGGTACCATGAGCAATTGATTGTACACTTTCGATCTTTGTATAATTGTATGGTTTGTGAACAATCTCAATTTAAAAAAAAGTAAAAAAAAAATCAACTAAAAAATAATAAGAGTATCCCAGCAAAGTTGTTCTTCATAAATGAGGGAGAAATTATGACATTTTCAGACAAACAAAAGCTGAAGGAATTCACTACCATGGCCTTGCCTTATAGGAAATGCTAAAGGGAGTCACTCATGTTGAAAGGAAAGGACACTAGATAATATCTCAATGCTGGATGAAGAAATAAAGACCTCCAGTGTAAATAACCATATTGGTAAATATATATACCAGTATTATTTCATTTTCACTTGTAATGCTGTATTTTATTTCTTGTAAAGCTGAAAATCCAAATTCATACAAAACAAGGAAAATCTTTTATTATTAGGTACACAATGCAAAAAGATGTAGTTGTGACATGAACAACAAAAGGGAGGAATGGAGGGATATAGTTTCTTTGTATATGTATAGGCAATTGATGTCAAGTTGGAATAATACAAACTAAGTTGTAATAGGTTTAGAATGATAATTGTAATACCCATGGCAACCATAAAGAAAGTATCTAAAAATGTACACAAAAGGAAAGGGTAAGTGATTCAAAATGGCTCATTATGAAAGATCATCTAAACAAAAGGAGGGCAGTAATGGAGGAAAGGAGGAACAAAAAGGGTCTAAGACTCATGAAAAAAAAAATAGCAAAATGGCAAAAGTAAATATTGCCTTACTGTAATTTCCCTAAATGTAAATGGACGAAACTTTCCAATCAAAAGGCAGAGGTTGGCAGAATGGATTAAGAAACATGAACCGACTATATACGCTTTACAAGAAACCCATCTTTTATCTATATGTGAATAGGCTGAAAGTGAAAGAATGGATAAAAGCATTTCACATAAATAGTAATCAAAAGAGAGCAGGAGTGGCTATAGCAATATTAGACAAAAAAGACATTAAGTCAAAAACCATTACAAGAGACAAAGAAGGACATAATATATAGATAAAAGGGTCAATTCAACAGGATGATCTAACAGTTATAAACATACATGCACCTATCAGCAGAGTATCAAAATAAATGAGGCAAATATTGATAGAATAGTAGGGAGAACTAGACAGTTCTACAATAATATTCAGAGATTTCAATACACCACTTTCAACAAGGGAAAGAAATTGAAACCAAAGATCAGAAAGGAAATAGAGAACCTGAACAATACTATAAATCAACTAAATCTAACTGACATTTATAGAACACTTCACCCAACAATTGTGGAATACACATTAATTTTAAGTGCACACTGATCATTCTCTTGGATAGACTATATGTTAGGGCACAGATGAGTCTAAATTTTAATGCAGTGAAACCATAAAAAACAACTTCTCCAACCAAAATTGAACGAAGCTATAAATCAATAATGAAAGGAAAACTGGAAAATTTTACAAATGTGTGGAAATTAAACAGCATAGTCTTTACCAATGGATTTAAGAAGAAAATTGGAAAATACTTAGAGGGAAATGAAAACAAGGAGACAACATATACCTAAACATATGGAATGCGGTGAAAGTAGTGCTCAGTGGGAAATTTATAGCTATTGATGCCTACAATAAGAAAGAAGATCTCAAGTTAATAGCCTAACTTTACAAGATAAGCAAGAGCAAAATATACACAAAGTTAACAGAACAAAGGAAATCATTAAGAATTCAAGCAAAAATAAGTGAAATAGAGAATAGGAAAACCATAGAGAGAATAAAGAATGAACCAAATTTGGTTCTTTGAAAAAATCAACAAAAATTGGCAAACCTTTAGATAGACTAACAAAGAAAAAAAAAAGAAAAGATGCCAAAAAAAACCCACCAAAATCAGAAAGGGAAAATGGTGATATCACTGGTAACCTTAGAGAAATTAAAATGATTATAAGAGATATTATGAGTAATTGTATGCCCAAAAAAATAGATGACCTAAAAGAAATGGAAAAATTCCTGAAATATATCAGTTACCCAAATTGACTCAAGAAGAAATAGAAAAACATCAACAAACCTATAACAAGTAGAGAGACTGAATCAGTAATTAAAAACTTTCCACCAAAGAAAAGTTTAGGACCAGATTGCTTCACTATCGAATTCTACCAAACATTTACAAAAGAATTAATGCCAATCCTTCTCAAACTCTTCCAAATAATTCAAGAGGAGGGAACAATTGCTAATTCATTCTAAGAGGCTGACATCACTCACACAACAAAGCCTAGTAAAGACATCACATGAAAAGGAAATTATGGACCAATTTCCCTTATGAATACAGATGCAAAAGCCTTAACAAACTGAATCCAATGGCATATTTAAAAGATCACATACTATGTCCAAGTGGGAGTCATCCCAGGAATGCAAAAGTGGTATGACTTAGGAAAATCAATCAGTATAATACACTACATAAAAGGAATGAAGGAAAAAAGAAAACACATGATTACCTCAACAGAGGCTGAAAG